>JAATLQ010031072.1:0-10205 GCA_013421005.1 Heliconius erato x Heliconius himera | reverse complement strand
TCTCGACTTTGCTTTAGGAGGACGAATTTTGTAAGAGAGATAAAGTAAATCATGATACGAAAACAAATCAGCTGGACATTGGCCATGCTTTGAGACGAAATCAGGAGAGGAGACCATGATGAGGTCGAGAAGGGAAGGATTGCAGCCAGGAAAATTGTGAGTAGCAGCTAGAGGCAGTATATGCATATTACAGGAATTTATAATATTCAGCAATTTATGAGTGCGATGATCGCCTTTTAATATACACGTATTAAAATCACCCATTATTATGGAGTGATTAAAATTAGGAATGAGGTTTTCTAAAAGTTTTTCAAAGGGGGGGAAATAATTCAATGAAGGAGAGACTGTAAAATACACCTAAAAGGATTTTAGTATAAGAAAGAATAACCTCGATAAGCAGTTTTTCTGCGGTATCGGGTGGCGGGGGTTGAGTCGACAGACTAATTATTGAGAAGGGAATATGTGAACGTAGGTAAATTGCAACACCACCTCCACCTTTACCAACTCGATCATTGCGAATCAGACGAAAGCCAGGTAAGGAATAGGACGTGTTTGGCAAACAGGGCTTTAACCATGTCTCAGACACTAGGATGGCATGTATGTTACGAGATTCAAATGACGCAAGCATATCAGGATAATGAGCCGGAATACTTTGAGCATTGATATGAAGAACATTAAAGTTTTTCAGAGAATCTGAGAAACAAGAATCAATGGCGACATTAAGGAAAGGAGTTGTTGTACTGTGGAAACTATCTGTACTTGATGAAGACATAGATAAAAAATTGTCACTAAAATCAGACATCTTTATAAATATATATAAATAATACACAAAAAATATATATATTTAAAAAAAATATAATAATAATATTAATAAATATAATATGTAAAGATATATAAAACTATATATAACTAAATAATAATACACTCTCTAACCTGCCAGCTATTCAGAAAGAAATAATTATAAACTAATTGTTAACATCAGTAATCATATAACCAAAGAAAAAGCAAAGGAAAAAAAACAAGATTTAAAAAAAAGAAAAATACTATAGAATATTCTAATATAACTAAACTTTGTTAAAAAATAAATATAGTAATAAGAAATACTAATTTCTAAACGCAGCCTTACATACATTGATTACTATCTTATCTGTCAACTGACAGCTGTCATTTGACAAATCAATTACAAAATATCGACTACACTCAAGCTAAACACATATTCAATATAAATACATACATTTATAAACTTAGGGATAAGAAAACAACTAAAAACAGCTAACAATAATAAAAATAAAAGAAATGCAAAATACAATAAACCTGTTAACCAAAAATGAATGTAATAGTTTACGGTAATTAGATATTTTTCAGGTACATTGTACACGAAGGCGCTCATTTCTTAATCAACCTTTTGGGCCTTGGATTTATGTTTTTGCTGGTTTTAGGATCATTCGTCTCAGTGGAAATAGCAGGAGCTAGTAAAGGAGTCAAGCTCGGAATCGTATTTAATTCAGCCATACTTGTAACACGATGCTTGGTACCGTCAGCGCTTAAAACGATAATTGCACCATCTCGCGTCCAACACTTCGTTAAACCGAATCGTTGCCGAGCTGCTAGAAAGGTCTTATGCCGAGATTTCGTTAGAAACTCTGACATAGTCACCCCTGTCCCCTTTAAGTTTGTCTTCAGTGACCAAACTTTGTTCCTTAACGAGTAATCCTTAAATTTGACAACCATTGCACGAGGCTTATCAGAGCTAGAAAGCCCAAGACGGTGACATCGACTAATAGAGCTTGAATTAAGGTCAGGAATTTGAAGAGACTCCGCTAGAACTTTGGAAGTACAGGCAGCTGCATCCTCTTTCTGTGTCTCTGGGACTCCATGTAACAAAATAATCTTTTTTCTTCAACGCATTTCCAGTTCATCATACTGTCTTGATAATAGTTCGACTTGCCGTTGTAAGTTTTCTAATACAGTTAAAACAAAAGATCGAAATGCACTAAATTGAGAACTTAAATTTGATGTTGGACTTACAGCAGGAACCGATCCTTTCATTTCTCTTTGGAATTCATTCATTTTTGTTTGAAAGTGAATAATGAGCTCATCTAGAGTTCGTTTTATAGACTCCATGTTGTTCACCAGGTGATATATTACACTTGCTTGAGGTTTATAAACTATGATATATTTAGTAATGAAACTTTTAGAAAATAATAGCTGGCAGGTAAAATGTATTTACTGGCACATAATTAACTTAATTAAGTTGTTATTTATATTTTTAAAACAAATTTTAACTGCAGAGCACAAAATACGTGTTGTTTTATTTACTACTACCCACCAAAAAATCTTATGGGTCACCTTTGCCTTGTTGGCCGTGTAACTTTCGTCAGTACACGTTACCGCCCCCCACGTTACCAAAGTGTTCAGCTAGGACGTAAGGTAGGATTTTGGGGGCTTATTGTTATTATTATTTGACTTCGATGTTCTCAAAACTTGGTAAAGTTTTGGTATTTTAAGTGAAATCCGCGGGACAAAGCCAAGAGTATTTCACTATATTATATTATTTTAAGTTTGTTTTTTTACAAGGCGTCGTCTTGTAGGAACTTTCTGACAATTCTGAAAGTGTTTAATATAGCACATTTTTGCATGGTATAGTATGTGGAATTAGGCAAATCTATGGTTTTGAGGGCTTGATGTAAGTATTTCGGAATAACACCTGTGCTAGACAGCACCAAGGGCACAATATATACTTTATGAATTTTCCAGATTCTGATTATTTCTTCTTTAAGTTCTGTATATTTTTGTATTTTTTCTGTTATTGTTTTGTGTATATTATGGGTATTTGGTATTGCTATATCTATTATATGAACTATTTTATTTTCTTTATTAATTAAAGTTATATCTGGTCTATTACTATGAACTGTCTTATCCGTTAATATGGCCCTGTCAAAGTACATCTTGTGTTTGGTACTCTCCAACACAGGTGCAGGTGTATATTGATAGTACGGAAGCGGTTTCTTTTCTGTCAAATTATGTTTGATAGCTAACTTTTGATGGATTATGTTGCAGATTTGATTGTGACGATGGCTATAATCGGATTGAGTTAAAGAAGGACACGCTCCTGTAACGTGTTGTATAGTCTCAGAATTCTTTAAACATTTTCTACATCTATCTGTCCTTAAACTTGGATCTTTAAGTATGTATTTTTTATAATTTCTGGTTTATTATTATTATTATGTTTCTCTTTCATAATTCACGGGTTCAAAAGAACCCGGTCCTTTGAAAGGCTTGCGTGGGGACACAGGTCCAACACGTAGAGGCCCCTTAGAGAATATACAAAAATTTTACTGTGACGCAACAGCCGGGATCCATCTCTGGGTAACCATAGGTAATTGCCCAGAGATAGTCGCCGGTTAATGCGTAGGAACTACGGAAAATGTAGAAATCTAAACTAGGACTATGGAATGGAATTTGGATGGACTGGCTACTGGGCTATTGAGTGAGACTAACGGACGTCCGCCTTTGCAATAGTCTCAAATTGAATGGTTGGCGGACGGTGACTCGCCTCCCACTAGATGGGCCCCCACAAAGCGGCGTAGTGCCTTGGGCGCAACATCGGCGTGGTCGGCTAAGGGTGTAGAGAGGTGTGCACCGGTTTCACCATCACGAGGACCTCGTGAGCGGGTTTCCCCGCTATTACGCAGATTGAGCACTTCCACCCTTTCGAGCATATAGCTCTTGCGCTCCACTCTGCCCGCCAATAAAGGCAAGCCGAGGCGGGGGATAGATTACAATTCCCCTCCGGAGGACTCAGGTCCGTGGGGTCGCCACTCCCCAACAGCTCGCCACAAGCTGCCCTGCGGGTTTATTATTATTATAATTATTATTATCATTATTTTGTATATGTGCTACTTGCTCAGCTTGAAACTGGATTCTATTATACGTACGGGTTGTTACCAAGTAGATACAATGTATGTAAATAAGTTGTGTTATTGTAATTGTGGTATGTTAGTATTTTCATCTTCACCTATTTGTAAAAATTTCCTTACTAATCGACATGTGTTTAGTATTGCTGCTTTCTGTAATGTTATGTAAATTGTATTTTTTAAATTCAACATTTTTATGCTATGATGGAGATGTTTTCGTATAACACCAGTAGTAGAGAGAACTATAGGTACTATATATACTGCCTTTTGTTTCCAAATTCTTGTTATTTCACCTTTTAACTCTTCATATTTATTTATCTTCTTAGTAATTGTTTTTGGAGGTTATGAGTGTTGGGTACAGCTATATCTATAAGATAAGTAATTTTATCTGCGTTGTCTTGCAGTATTATATCTGGCCTGTTAAAATGTATAGTCCTATCAGTGGGCACAGCTCGCTCGTAATATAATTTGTGAGTAGAATTTTCTAATATGGTTTCAAAAGTGTACTTATAGAAAAAGGAGTATCAAATAAAAATAAATCAGCTTCACGCTGTATCCCGCACACAGCAGGGTAGGCAGAGGGAACCTAGTGTTAAGACACTCCGTTCCCCACTTTCTGCCGAATTCCGGAGGCATTGCGTGTTGAGTGGCAGAACTCAACGCCGCGCTTAACCTCGACACCAGAGCGAAGAAATGGAAATATAAATTAAGTAAATATTTCATCTCCTCGAGTGGGGACCGAACCCACAACCAGTCGGTTTAACAGTCACACCTCGTGCCACTGCGCTACGACTGGCCTCAAGGAGTATCAATATTCATAATAAGCTTATATTTGTGTGCAAGTTGTTGATGTATGATGTTACTAATTTGGTTGTGTCTATGTGTGCAGTCTGATTGTGTAAGATTGGAATAAGCTCCGGTTATATGCTGGCTGTGGCATTTACGACATTTATCATTTGTGATTTTGGTGTCTTTAATTATATTTTTTCTATAATTTTTCATATTTATAATTTGGTTTTGAATTGCTATTATAAATCTGTAAGTGCTATTCGTAAATAGATTTTTATTCTCCCATCATCAACACTACATTGGTGACCTAGAATCTACACGCCAAGGACTATATCACGATGTGCAGCGATAGTGACTCAGCTTAACCTGACTTCACTAACCGACCACAACGGGCAAGAAAAATGAAGCGGGTAGAATCTCTCAGCGATGACCCACCCACTTTTCTACCCCCACACCAGTTGAGAACACCCCCATTTTGGCCAGAAAAACCTGCAATTTGGTTCGCACAGGTTGAATGCCAATTTTTCCTAAGCGGAATCACCGACGACGCGACCAGGTTTTACCACGTTTCTTCCATGTTAAACCGAGAACATGCAGCAAAACTGGAAGACGTCATCACTGGCCCACCGTACTACAAAGTACTCAAAGTGGAAATGATAAAACGCTTTTCACCATCGCGTGAAAGTAAAATAAAACAGCTGCTATCACAGGAACAGCTTGGAACTCAGAAGCCGTCACAGTTCTTGCGACATTTGCAACACTTGGCTGGACCTGGTAACCCAGGAGAATTTATTCAAACCATATGGACCAGCCGCTTACCAGTTAAGATGCAGCCAATTATAGCGTCTCAGTCAACTCAGCCCCTGGGCGTGCTGGCAGAGCTCGCCGACAGGTTGCACAACATAGCAACGCCTTCACATCAGCCAGCTGCCACGTCATCATCATCATCAGCGTCAGGTATCGACTCGCTGATAAAGCAAGTCGCTGAGTTAACCAAACAGGTCAGTGTGCTCACAAATCATATATTTCAAAAGTCACTACCGAGTGACAAAAGCCACAGCCGATTAAGCTCTCGGTCTGCCTCCCACCACACCCCGCGACTCTCAGTCGGAAAAGGCCCCAAAAAATCATCCATGGCGACGGATGATTGTACTACCTCGACTGGCCGCCTCTTCATTACGGACTCTAAAACAAAAACTATTTTTTTAGTAGATACTGGTAGTGATATTTGCGTGTATCCCATAAGTGATATTACTTATAAATATAATAAGACTCCCTTTAAGCTCAGTGCTGCCAACGGTTCGGCTATCGACACATACGGTTACATCAACCTAACATTAAATATCGGTTTACGTCGTGATTTCCCATGGCGATCCATTATCGCTGACGTCACAAAGACAATTATTGGCGTAATTTTTTTGTCACATTACAAACTTATTCTAGATATTAGCAACCGAAGATTAATTGATAGCCTAACCAATATCAGCACTGTAGCCTCTATTGTAAATACTACATATTTAGTTACTAGTGTTAAAGTATCGAGTGGTGGTAATAGTAGGTATTATCATATATTATCGGAATTTCCGGAAATAACCCGACCTGCCGGTACACCACCAACGGTTATGCATAGCACTACACACCATATACGCACATTACCAGGTCCACCAGTGGCATGTTCGCCAAGGAGGCTAGCTCCTCAAAAATTAAAGATTGCTAGGCAGGAATTCGACGCAATGTTGCCTAATGGCACGGCTCGTCCTTCTGACAGCTTATGGTCTTCGCCCCTGCACCTTGCGTCCAAGAAGGATAATGGCTGGCGTCCATGTGAAGACTACAGGCTCCTAAACGCCAGAACCATTCCGGACCAGTACCCGATACGTCACATCCAGGACTACTCTAACAGTTTATTTGGTTGTAAGTACTTTTCAGTTATTGATTTAGTTAAGGCTTACAGCCAAATTCCCGTTGCCGAGGAGGACACACCAAAGACTGCAATAACAACTCCCTTCGGTCTGTATGAATTTCCCTTTATGACGTTTGGGTTGAGAAATGCTGGGCAAACATTTCAGAGGTTCGTCGACGAAATGACCCGCGGACTTGACTTTTGCTATCCATATCTAGACGACTTCTTAGTGTACTCTAGAATACAGGAGGAACATGAAGACCATTTACGCCAGCTTTTCACCCGTATGAGAGACTACGGAGTACTCGTAAACACGGCTAAATGCGTCTTCGCTGTTCCTGAAGTCACATTTCTGGGGTACCACGTCTCTAGCAAAGGTACGAAACCATTGGAAGCAAAGGTCAAGGCCATAACTGATTTACCCATATTCAAAACAGTGAAGGAACTTAGAAGGTTTCTGGGAATGGTAAACTTTTATCGACGTTTCATACCGAGAGCCGCTCAAATCCAAGCACCTCTCAATGCCCTACTGTCCGGCTCCGTCAAAGCGTCTCATCCCGTCCATATAGAGGGAAGTTCATTACAGGCATTCGAGCACTGCAAGAAGAGTCTTTGCGAGGCCGCACTGCTAGCTCACCCCGACGCTAATGCTACACTCGGACTGGTCACTGACGCTTCTGACACGGCGATAGGTGGAGTCCTCCAGCAAGTCCAAGATGGAGCATGGCAGCCTCTAGCATTTTTCTCTCGCAAGTTGAGCCCATCGCAAGTAAAGTACTCACCATACGATCGCAAGCTCCTTGCAATCTATGATAGCATAAAACATTTCCCGACATGCTAGAGGCCAGCCACTTCACTGTCTATACTGACCACAAGCCGTTGTCTTTGCTTTCCATGAAAGGAAGAGCAACTGCTCCCCGCGTCAGTATAGACATCTGGACTTCATCTCGCAATTCACGACCGACATACGACACATATGCGGCCAGGACAACGTCGAGGCCGACACCTTGTTTCGGGTCGATGAATTGCAGATGCCTATTAGTTTAGAGGTACTGGCCAGTTCCCAGAAAACAGACGCAGACCTCGCAAATATTCTTGCCGGCAGCACTTCTTTGCGTTTGCAAAAGCTAATAATCCCTGGGAGTCGTACTGAATTGTACTGCGACGTCAGTACACCGACTCCCAGGCCTTACGTGCCAGCTACCCTTCGCCGGCAAGTGTATGACTCCTTGCACTCGCTCAGTCATCCTGGCGCAAACACAACTACTAAGCTCGTTGCACAACGTTTTGTTTGGCCACTGACGCGGAAAAATTGCCGTGAATGGTCTAAGGCGTGTTTGCCATGTCAGCGCTCTAAGGTACATCGTCACGTGTCCTCGCCTTTGGTTACGCACTCATTACCTTCGTCACCATTCAAACACGTCCATATAAACCTGATCGGCCCACTACCGCCCACAAGCGACAGCTGAAACAGTGGCCAAAGCATTCATATCCTGCTGGATATCTCGATTCGGTTGTCCTACCGACATTGTTACGGACAGAGGCCGGCAGTGCGAATCCGCCCTCTTCGAACAATTGTCCAAGTCCATTGGATTCGAACATCGTAGGACAACCGCATATCACCCACAGTGCAACGGCTTAGTAGAACGTTTCCATCGGCAATTAAAAGCCGCTATTGTCTGCCACGGTGACAGCAACTGGACCGAGTCACTCCCATTGGTCCTTCTCGGCATTAGAAGCTCATACAAAGAGGACCTACAAGCTTCATCCGCAGATCTGTTGTACGGTGAGTCACTGCGACTGCCCGGAGAATTGTTCGGGCATAACGTCGCTACGCCCACCACTGATATTACCGATTTTTCAGCGCGGATGAAGTATTTTGTCCAAAATGTGCGACTAGTACCTACGCAGCACCACGACTTAAAACGAAAAACATTTATTTGTAAAGACCTATAAACCTGTAGCCATGTCTTCCTCCGAGAAGACGCACTACGGAGTTCTCTGCAAGCTGCGTATACCGGTCCACACGGTCCACAGACCTAAGGTCTAAGGTAAGTCCCTTACGGTATCAATAGACCGCTTGAAGCCAGCCTACATATTGCGCAGCGACACCGACACACACGCAAGCACACACACAAACGTACACACAAGCACACATACAAACGCACACGCAAGCACACATACAAACGCACACGCAAGCACACACCAAGGCATACACACATAGGCACACAACTACGTCACTCACCCTTCAGTCACACTACTCGGTCAGGGAGACATGTACGTTTCCCTGATTATTATCGTCCGTAGACACGGCATCTGGAGGGGAGTGATGTAGGGAACTATTATTTATATTTATAGTTTATTTAGTATGTGTCTTTTACGTATTTCAATATTGTAATTTATTTATTTATCATTTACATACATACATACATTTAATAGAATTTATATATTTTAAAGTAAGTATTTATATTTTGTTTATTTATACCAAAGCGCTCACTGCCGTCGATTGAACCGGTAAGGTGCCGTAATATTTACGCCTACCCCCTTGTCGGCATATTTAATTATCACAGTCGTTGCTTGCCACTTGATGCGCTTTCTATACATTCCTTTGTTTTATCTAGTACTTTATTCTAAATTCGTGTCTTTCGTGTTCTATTATATATATATATATATATATATATATATATATATATATATATATATATATATATATATATATATATATATATATATATATATATATATATATATATATTGTTAATTGTGATTTGTGTTATCACTGTATGTACATTTAAAGTGGCGTTGATTAAACTCAGTGCTATTCGTAATCGTATACGTAAGTACACTTTTATTCTCTCATCATCAACACTACAATTCCTTCACTTTCTGGGAATAAGCTACCAACCTTAAGCCACATATTTGAACCTATTGAATCTATATGCACTTGTTCCAAATCATGTGGATGTCTTCCATGCAACACTTTCCTTTTCCAGTTATCTATTGTTGCTTTTGTGGATGTATGTTGGGGCTCACTTCTACATTACCTATTTCTTCTAAATTTAATGGAGTGTAATTATGATCATTATCTTTTATTCCCGACTGCTAAGGAAGGGTTATGTTTTTCGCGCGTATTTTGTATGTATGTAATATTCTTTATTACCTCGTATCTCCAGAACCGCTGAACGGATTTACATATTTGAAGTATCGTTAGATTTGTATTAGCAGCTCAAGTGCTCTTAGATAGATGACGGTAATAAAAAATAACCATGGCGGCTGTGGGACGCCATTGGACTTTGTGAAAAAAAAATCGTTTCGAATCTAAAAATAAAATAAATCTAAGTATAAATTTGATGAGAGAATAATAATACTGTCCTGACCGTTTTCGGCCACGGTGACTGGCATCTGGCTAACAAGAACTTCGTTGATGAGCTCTAAAGTGACTGACATAACCGATTTTTGCAGAAAAAGTATGGCCACATTCACTGCATGTCAGCACACCCCCAATATAATTGTAATTAATAGCCTCAGGTACGTGGGCCTTAAGCTCGTCTCGTCTAATATTGAGCTCATCTCTTCGTTTTATTTCAAACTCTGAC
>JAATLQ010031071.1:0-10203 GCA_013421005.1 Heliconius erato x Heliconius himera | reverse complement strand
AGGTGTGACTGTAAAACCGACTGGTTGTGGGTTCGATCCCCACTCGAGGAGATGAAATATTTACTTAAATTTATATTTCCATTTCTTCGCTCTGGTGTCGAGGTTAAGCGCGGCGTTGAGTTCTGCCACTCAACACGCAATGCCTCCAATATTCGGCAGAAAGTGGGGAACAGAGTGTCTTAACACTTGGTTCCCTCTGCCTACCCTGCTGTGTGCGGGATACAGCGTGAAGCTGATTTTTATTAACTATTTAAATATATACACACATTTAGAAGTTTTAAAATGTTCAGAACCTGTTTAGTGTTATTTAAATATTGCATAGTATATTAATTAATAATATCCTAGAATTACATCAAAAATCCTAAAATTAATTTTAGATAATTTTTACATGATCCTGTATCACTAGTGGCTGACCTAGCTGAAATTCGTGACACGCTTTGTGAATAGGCAATAGAAAAATGAAGTCTCTTTGCGAAATAGGATAGGATAGGATATTCATACAACAATACCTGTAAGAAGCCGCAAAATATCCGAAGAATTGGCTAGAGAATGAAAAGCAATCTTGATCGTCCCCAATATGAAATATGTACACGGTTTACCCGATTAAGTGACCTCAATTTCAAATTTAGATTTCTTCTGGACGTTGAAAGGTTATTTAATAAGGCTAATGTTGATAACGGTCTTGAAAAAAGTTGTAAAAATTTAGGTGAATTTTATAATACAGATTTCAATGTCAAATTATTATAGGGATTGCATAATGTTACTCCACATTAGAAAAAAAATTGAACTTAAAACCCCATTAGAATTTCTTACTTTTGAGAAGATGTTGTCCAAAGCTGAGAGTGGCACTTCAAATACTCCTGACTATGTATGTTCATTATAAGTATACAGTATAAAGATGAATACGGAGGGTTTTAATTTAATTTGAGCAATGATTTTGTAATTAACTTGAACTTGAGATATACATAGGTATATTTCGAGTCAAATTTTATCGAAATCAGCCTATTAGTTCCAACGGGAAAGATTTACAAGCATCCATATTTTACGTTTTTTAGGTACTGGAAGCTAAATTTTAGAAAAAGCATAAGTCGTTCAATTGCGAAAGCTGATTACACTGTTCAAGAATATTTAGAGGATAAACATGTATGGAATTAATGTCTATTGAATGTGATGCATGATAGCTGCCAGTTAATGTAATAATTAAATTATATCATTGATTTGAAAAGAACAACTGTTGAGTTTCTTGCCGGCTATTCTCAGCAACTGCCTTCCGAACCGGTAGCTTTTTTTTGTTTTTATGTTTATTCGACGATTCAAAAGTGCTTATAAGAATTTATTTGAATAAAGAATATTTTGAATTTGAAGTTGAATTTGAATTTTTGTACGGAACCCTCGGTGGGTGAGCCCGACTCGAGCTTGTCCGGAAGAATTCAAAATTGAAGGCTATCGTGGAAGCGGATCTATCGCAAACCATGTCCGAGTTTGCTGCAGGCTGCAGTGTTAGTGATAAAACTGTTTAAATCAGCTTGAAACAAATAGGATAATAGATAGAGGGGATAAATACCACATGAATTGATTGAAGCAAATCAGCAAACGCGCGTCAACTGCTGCGTTACTTAACTTAACCGGCACAATATTTAAGGGTTCTTAAATCTAGTCATTACCTGTGATGGAAAGTGGAATCACTATGGTAATTGGAAGCACACATCGCAATGGCTGGACCTTGGCAAGCCAAACAAATCCTGCCCCATACAAAAATTGACCCAAAAAAATTACCTACTTGTAAGCCTCTGCTGGACTAGTGCCGAAAAGGCTAGCTGCTAAACAACCGAGGCTGGTCAATCGCCCTACGCCACTACTGCTTCACGACAACGCAAGACCACACTGCACAACAGACGGTTACTAAATTAGAAGAACTTCAATTGGAATATCTAAGACATCCACCGTACTCCCCCGACCTTCTTGAAACAAATTCAACTTCGATGGGGCAGTCCAAACTGCCTTCAAAGATTTTTTTGATTCCCGTCCGAATGGTTTTTTTACTAAAGGGATCAAAGAGCTACTTATGAGATGGCAAGAAAGCATAGATAACAAATGTTCATACTTTGATTAAATAAATATATTCCAAATTATTAGACGTTTTGTCCCTCCCATACCAAACGCCAATTTCAAAGGTAAGGACCATACATATCATCTTATTTAATCGTCTTATTAAATTGGGAGTCTATTTTATACATACAATTATATGATGTTCGTCTGGGGGGCGCTGAAAAGATATTTTGCACCGGGCGCGAGTTACGCTCGTTACGCCACTGAGTACCGTAGTACTTAAGAGTTCGACTCGACCGCTGCCTTCCAACTACGGAACGATGGTTGCGACACTCGGGACGACAATACACGAACTCGTCTCGATTAATATGATATTAAAAATATATATTTTATATTATTGATAATTAGCTATGTTATTTATGTGTATTGCCGTGCATATTTTATTTTATTTATTTATTTATTTTTAACTTATACCCAAGGTACATACTGTTACTAGCCAACGACAGCAAAACACCGCATCAAGTTTCTAGGTCCGGTCGAAAAATTAAACCTGTAGTTCATCATACATAGCATCTGGGAGCATTGGGAGCCACCTGACATACAATGGGTGAATGGCGTTCCTGGCTGCGGTAAATCCACCTGGGTGGTCAACAATTCCATCCCCGATAGTGTTCTGATAGCAACTACAACTACTGAGGCAATCGAGGACCTCAGGAGATACCTTTTAGTTGCACCAGGGACGCAAAAATCAAAGTTCGAATAGTATTGTAGAAAATCTATATCGTGGATGAGGCCTTAATAAATCATTCAAGACACTTATACTTATCAGAGACATAAACCAACTACCCTTTATCGACAGATTAAACTTCTTCCAAAAGCACTATATCGGCCCAAGCATCGTGACGGACATCACTCAAGAGCTAGCGAGATCATATAGATTTCGACTGGATGTGACTTACGCGCTCAATGAAGTTTATAACGGAATCTACTCAACCCGACAGACAACTCGCTCCCTGAGAGAGCCGCAATACACAGGTGCTTCCATCCCTATAGATTCCCCCAATACTCTGTACCTGGTCCCTACACAAGCAGAAAAAGCTCACGCACCCTGACCATCAACGAATCTCAGGGACTTACATACGAGTTTATAGTAATCATCCAAACTAAGGCCATCAAAAACGCCCTACATGACAGCATATCATACGCTGTCGTCGCCTTAACAAGACATTCAAAAGGATGCATCTACTACACTGACGCCGGAAAAGACGCTATCAGCAAGTTCATTCGCCGCGCAAATTAAGGTTCCGTGACTGATATAGTGGAACACAACATAAAAATGGCTATTTCCTAGAGATGAGGAGGCGATAAAAATATTAAGTCACCAAACCACTACCTGCACCGCGATTAACATGATCAACGGCCAACGGCAACGGCAAACTCGGATCACAGAGGGAGCTTAGTTAACCTAGTGATAAAACACTCCGTTCCCCACTTTCTACCGAATTCTGGAGGCATTGCGTGTCGAGTGGCAGAACTCAACGCCGCGCTTGTCCTCGACACCAGAGCGAAGAAATGGAAATATAAATTTAAGTAAATATTTAAGCTGCTTTAGTGCTTATATGGTCTTGAAATAGTACCGTAAATAACATATGTAAATTTTAGGCTTATCTACATATTAGACTAATAATCCTAAAACAATCCGCTTTTCTAAATTGACGTAGGTCTGAGGGCCAAGGAATCTCAATCTATAACATATTATATCATTTGAACATCAACCAAATATATATTCTTTGATCTTTTTAATGATAGTTCCAAGCTACCCAGCTTGGAAGATATCATCTGTGGTGGTAAGGTCGCCTTTACACCATAAACTTCATCTGTTTTTCTTGTATTTATCTTATTATTAAATTGATGTAATAAAGTATTAAATAAAGATAATGAACATGAAACCTAGCATTAGCTACACTTTATGACAAAAGACTAAAGCTAAGACTGTATAAAAAATCGGACAAGCGCGAGTCGGGTTCGTCCACCGAGAGAGAGACAAAAATTGGAGGTCTCGGGATTTTTTCTGAAACTCAAGCCTAGCTTAGCAGAGCCCTTTCATTTGATATCTCATTTGACCTAGTCGCTCTGATACCAAATTTTACCACTTTTATGGCTATTACTTTTTTTAGAATTTAACCATAAATGTATAGTGTTCAGATTTTTTCCTGAACTGAAATGCTAGCTGCCAGTTTCGTAATTCTAGGTCAACCGGAAGTATCCTATGAATTGATTTTGATTTCCTTGATAGCGTCGAAATATGCATTTTCTACGATTTAAATAATCATATCTTTTTTAAGTACTCTTGACCGACGGGCTAGAAAGTGATCTGATTTTTTTTTAAATGGTGCGGAACCCTAAAAGTGAAAGCGTTCTTCATTGTGTGATGGAAACAAATATTTTGGAACTAT
This sequence comes from Heliconius erato x Heliconius himera, assembly GCA_013421005.1. Classification (NCBI taxonomy): domain Eukaryota; kingdom Metazoa; phylum Arthropoda; class Insecta; order Lepidoptera; family Nymphalidae; genus Heliconius; species Heliconius erato x Heliconius himera. The sequence goes on along the minus strand of JAATLQ010031071.1, from coordinate 5,698 downwards.
TTTAGCACTTTTAATTCTTTTCCAAATTATACAAAAAAAATAGTAGGTGATTAAGATAACATAATCGATAAAGTATTCCATGTTTTTATGTTACTGATACAGTACAAAACATATATAACCAGAGTATCCGTATCCGTAATATTATAATTTAAGTAGTCAACTCAATAAAGGTATGATTAGGGCAGGATGTATCATCCCTTTTTAACAAGCGCTCACCCCTGTTAATTATCGAATAAGCCTGTCAGCTGATTTAGGGGTGAATGAACGAACGGTCATGATATGTCATTAACGACCTCAGACAGAAGCCAATATGTTATTTTAGCAATCGCTATCTTTTCTACTTATATTTTTTCTTTATTGAAATCTTTTTATAACAAAATTATTGAATGAAATTGAAGGTGCTTAAATTTATATAGTATTTATGAACTATATAACGTAATTTTCGTATATATTGGAAATTAGGTTCCTGACTTCATGCTTCGGTCATATTTTAGCCAGACTATGTTCGTTGCCGCCAGTAGCGTGAGAGGCGGGGACACTGTGGGAAGGAGATGGTTTATATATGTTATAGGGAGTAAACATGAAACGGAATGTTGCGTTTATTCGTCGTACAAACCTGTCAGCTGTGATTTCATCATTATTAGGTACTGTTTTCATTACTTCAATGTACTCCAAATTATGCTATTATGTACGGATACTGAAACACTACTTCCAAATCCTCCATACAACTTCCATATCTCAAACAATTTGGGTAATCTTTTCACTACTGTATTCAGATTTTCCATAACAAAACTAAGTTTTTTATATTTCAGCCTGTAATGCCGGATTTAATTTACTAATTGGCCATTTTCGGTATTTATTTTTTTAATTTTCCACATCATCTTAATGTGAAATGTCAGATGTTTCAAACTTTTGAACATCATGGTCTCCTTCGTGTGTTCTCTTTACATAGTAATATTGGCAGTGATTGGTGCTCAACTGGCAAGCTCGAAATGCCATAAATTAAGAACTGAACTGAACACCATGGTAATAAATTATATGTCGCCAGAAAATGCTCAATATGTTGAGGCAACCTTTGCTAAGAGGTCAATTCTGTATTTTTTATAACTGATCTCTTAGATGTGCACATTAGAAATATTAGACCTTTAAATTTTAATTATTACTAGTAAATGTTCTTCATTGTTTTAAAGGCGATACATTCCTTATTCTTTATGGTGTAACGGGTCTCTTAGAATTCCATATCTGATAGTTCAGACCTTGAATTTTTAGACGCCGCCTCATTATGTTAACGACTTTTATTAAGGCGTTATTTCTATATTCTTAAAAGTTAAGCTGGTCCTGTAGAGACCTTTAGGTGTCGCAGACTCTGAATTTTTATACATCACCGGGAATTACTTGTGGCACTAAATATAAATTTTGGTTAAGGAACCATTTTCTTATTTCTCATAGTTCTAATGATCCGATCTGTTATGGTTATACATCAGGTATTTTAGGTCTCAAACTCTTTTCCACCCAAGCCTATACAAAAGTTCTCTAAGTAACTGACCGCAGCCGCGGGTACAGTAGGTTAAATCAAAATTATTAATATTGCCTATAGCACATTTCAATCAAATGTAAACCAGTTGTTCCTAAGATTAGCACATTCAAATAAACCAACACTTCGAATTGATAATATTAGTAGAGATAGCGATGAAATGAAAATAATTCCCCAGAGAAACCGACCACATAACCAGAAGTTATTCTATTCTTTATACATCTCATCGTCTTAAAGTTCCACTTCTATCACCAATTTGTTTTTGTACTCATCACTTTTTTATATTTCACTGACTAATTTTATGAATCCTACAAAATTGAGTTTTTAGACCAGTTCAAACTATTTTAGGTTTTATCTAAGCTATAAATACAAAGAGTATATATAATATCTAATTTTTCCAGTTTCTCGATACTACTTACTTATATATATTCATAAATGTCATCTTCCTAAATTTGTTTAAACATGATGTTAATTACATAAAAGTAAAAAGTCAACATTTTTTTCTATTTCTAAGCATTTGAATGTCATTTAAATAAAACATCGGAATTGTGTAGTATTTTTAAAGCAAATCGATAACAACCTGCCTTCATGACTGTTCGGTGGTACTGTATTTTACTTTGCCGCCATATATACTAGAGAGGGCGGGGATAATGCGGAAGCGAGATGGAATGCTAGATGCCGGGGGCGGCAGCGTCGTGTTTTTAATAGTTTTCCAAACATGGCTATATTATATACTTTTATATATAGGTACTAGTAATAGTACCACTTTTACTTCCTCCTGTTAGAATAAGGACAAGTGGTGCACAGCCATGGCTACTTTCCGAAAATCACAATGAACGTGTATTGAATTCTTAAGAATGTATTAAGTGTAAGAAATCATTACAAACTTATATGTGTAGTTCATTTCATACAAAATAAGTGTATATACCCGCAAACTTAACTTTATTCGCCACATAATCAAAACCTGTAAGATACTTCACAATCACAATCCCTTGGTACAGAAGCAGAACCCTCGGTGGGCAAGTCCGACTCGCGCTTGGTCAGTTTTTTTTAAATACGCTTAAATAAACGTTCGTAAATTTCAAGCGGGCACACTCGCACGGGGGCCGTTTCATTTAGGCCGGGGGCTAGTGTCCTTATAAAATCAAAATAATAAACGAGAATATTTCTGCTTTTGTGAGCAGAAAATGCGACGCCCTCAGATACGGACCGGTGCGAGTGATCGATAGCACATACATATGTATATGGTACATATGCAAGTAGCTTCATACATAGGCCATGTTTATATATAGGTAGGTGAATGTTTCGGATCTGATAAAATGAAACACTATATTACGCTCGTAAGCCTTCATCATTGTAGAAATGATAAGTTTGGGTACATTTCCTGGGGACGCATCGTTGAATGCAATTAAGGTAATTAAGCAATATAATCTAAATTTATGAAAAAACATACACTGTAATAGCAATGTCATATAATGGGACCAAATAGAAGGTATCCTAGTTCGCAGGGGGCGCCCTTACAGTCGTCGACTCCTCTCAAGCAGCCAGGTAGTGCTGCATTTCTTCTGGGACAGAGTACCCTCTTCCCTACCCACCCGATGTCGCTGTAAAGGCCAATAGGGCTAACAGCAATTACCTCAAGTTCGAAAAAAAAAAAAAAAAGGTATCCTAGCAAAATTAAGACAAAAAATGACTACCTATTTAAGGTAATTAAAAAAAAGTCAACGACATAGTAGGTATCCTCGTAGAATTGAGATTATTTTCTTTAAAGTTTGAAATCATTGATAATTTCTACTAGCTTTAAAAGACATGATGACAAATTTTGAAAAACTGCTTTAAAATTTTAAGAAATATATTATAACTAGCGAACCTGGACGCGGCTTCGCCTGCTTAAACTATACTATACTATATATATAGAGGCCGGTCGTGGCGCAGCGGCACGAGGTGTGACTGCAAAATGGGTGGGTGGGTTCGATCCCCACTCGAGGAGATGAAATATTAACTTAAATTTCTATTTCCATTTCTTCGCTCTGGTGTCGAGGTTAAGCGCGGCGTTGAGTTCTGCCACTCAACACGCAATGCCTCCAGAATTCGGCAGAAAGTGGGGAACGGAGTGTCTTAACACTAGGTTCCCTCTGCCTACCCTGCTGTGTGCGGGATACAGCGTGAAGCTAATTTAATTTAATTTAATTTAACTATACGAATATTTATTAAATATATTTACGAAATTATTTTCAGCTTGCAATTGGATTGGTAAAACAATATTAGCCTAAATAATCAAAATAAACCGAAAAAGAATAATAAGTAGAGAAAATTCTTATCAGAAAAAATACGTTACTAATTAAAATGAACAAAAATAATAAGTAAACGTAACCAAAGAAAAATATTAATAAAAAAAAACAAAACAAAACCCATAATAATATAGCATTATTGATATTATCAACGTAAAATAAATATTTAAAAGTATTAAAATTAAATCTATACTATATTAATTAATACAATAAAAAAATAGATAATGCTATGCGAAGATACACGCAGTTTATTTAATTTTTTTAAAGGATTACAACATGTTCCTTACAATACATGATTTTTTGCAACTTTAAACATTTACGCAGCACATGACCGTTCACTTTAAAACTTTGTTACCTCCTAAAATATCCATTCCTGTGATATGCCCTATAGGCCAACTTTAATTTGTATAAACCGCACAATGTATCTGACATATTTAATCGAATAAGGAATAATACTGTACTGTTGAAAATAGTTTCACAAATATCCCTTCTTTATTTTAAATATAAAAATGGTTTCCGTGGGTTGTAAATTATTATATTTATATTACGTCTCTTAAGGTAAGAGTACAGAAAACCCATTTTGGGCAACCTTTTGTTAAAATAACAAAGTTAACATGGCAGAATAAATTGCTTGTCAAATTGATATATAATTTAATATATTCGTATATATCGAGAAAATTGCAAATATGAGAAAATAAAGTAACCTATGCCCATTCCAAGACCCTCAAATATCTTTATATGTAATTTTATCACAATCGAATCAGCGGTTTGACCATGATTGCGTCACAGACAGACAGAGTTACTTTCGAATTTATAATATAGGTATGAAGGTATGGATTACAACGAATATATTTACGACGTAAATCGTACACGCTCTTCCATAATTCGAGTATTGGTGTTATTAAATGTCAATTTAAAAGTGTATAAGTGGACGTGGGGTCCCTCAGTCTATCTACTAATACTCATATATCAATAAAAACTTTCATTAAATCATTTATTTTTGTCCTGCATAGAAAACAACATATGATTAGTATACTATATGTATGTAAATATCATGTTTATAAATTATATTTACACTAGCGACCCGCTCGCGGCTTCGCCCGCTTTAACTACTGAATTATTCATATAATGTACCTATGTTTGCAAAGCACTTAAGATTACTAATGTGAAAATTATTGAAACCTTAATGCAACCCACATTTTCGTAGCTCCAATAAGAATGTTCCAATTGTTTAAAAAAACACACACCTGAACAAATGACACAAACAACAGAAAACTTAAACGAAAGAAATTATAAATAACAGACTACGTACTATTCTCTTACCCAAAAATACTTAAACGAAAGATGTAACCAATAATGCCGCGACGAAATACATTATAATTATTGGATAACTCCAAAATACGTGCAATCGCTTCTAAATTTACTTTGCTATAGAGCCAGGCGCAGAATTGAAGCATTCTCTCGTCCATCTCCGTAGTAGCTCCGAACGACATCTGGGCGTTGGTTCCATGGCCGTGGTCTCAAGCGATAACCTGTTCTAGAGCAGACACAGAGAGAGGCGTGCGGGACGGGATTGGAATGATTATCAAATGCCATCTAGGCGGTCAACTCAGTCAGGTGAGACCCTCGGTTTCCTGAGGGAGGCCCAGCTTAAACGACCAAGGATCAATGCAAGGCTCACGAGTCGCATTTGGAGGAGGATAGAAAGTCCCTTGGAAGTCATCTGACGTCTGACCTCGGGCGGCCGGATATGCCACGGAGTGCTGCTCCTTAGGTGCAGGTGACCCGATACATTGGCGCAGCGAAATGCGTTGGACGCGAGACGACCAATGTGTACCTCCAGGCTTTCTATTTTTAGGTTGCGGTGATGCGT
>JAATLQ010031070.1:0-10202 GCA_013421005.1 Heliconius erato x Heliconius himera | reverse complement strand
TTATAGTTTTCACTTTTTTAATTAATTTTAGACCGACATTAGCTGTTACTAGTCGGAAATTTCACTAATACTTTATATTTGAGGTCTGTTTCACTTCACTTATTACACACGTTTATTACTTTATTATTCCTTGATTTTGGATGTTGCCTATAATATTACGAATTAGTCACATGTTTATGCTTCCACTGCACTTATTTTTATTAAATATTATCACTTTTTAGTATTTTTTGTGTACATAATATACGGAGCTAACGTTTTCCGTGGCACAGTAGCGCCCTCAACCCTCCAATAAAGTATAAGAAACATTAAATGTGGCTTAAGCATCAGTAGTTAAGCAAGATAGTAATTTTCCATTGTCTCGGAAACGGAGTGTCTTAAACTCTCAGCGTGAAACTCTATAAATTATAAAAAAATGTAGATCTGGAACATTTAATGATTAGCTAAATAATAAGAAATGAAAAATTATCGCTCAAACCAAAGCGTTTAATATGGCAGCCAGTTTTCGTTGCCAAATAAAAATCATTGAAAATTAAGGCGTCGTGGTTATGAGAAACAGTAGAGCAGCCTATGAATATTATTACGTTTGTTGTGAGTTCGATTTCCACTCAGTTTTCATAAAAAACTGCTAAGACAGAGCGTAACGTTGAGTTAACCATTATCATTATCTTGAACTTGGAGAGAAAGCGCGGAACGGAGTGACTTGAGTCTTTACATTAGATTTTCTTTGCCTTCCTGCTAAAAGTTCCAGTAGCAATGGTAACGGTGGTAGCTTTTGAATGGTCATAAAGTCCGAGAAATAAAGTCCGATGCGGAAGAAAAATAAAAATCATAATAAAAATTATGGCGATTCTATTTTGGGTTTTGATCCATTGAGATTTTCTTTATGTCTAGTATTACATACTGTCCAATATAAGATTAGACACGCGGATATTACATACTGTCCAATATAAAATTAGACACGCATAAGTAGCAATTAGTAGCAGAAATAGTATTTTTGTTTATTATTTTAATTATTTATAAAAAAATCGGTCAAGTGCGAGTTGGATTTGCTCACCGAGTGTTCCTTGCCAATATTAGGAATGTTTAATTTAATTAAAATAAAAAGTTTATTTTTTTGTTTTTTTTACCTTTACTTGTACTGTACTTGCATGTTCTTATTTCTTACCTTTCATAAATGAAGATCTGAGGAAAATTCCTTATAGTTTTGATTATGCGGCGAATAAAGTTGACAAATTTGATTTTGCGGGCGCATCCACTCATTTTGTATGAAACTAATAGATTTACTCTTTTCGTTTTTCTTATTTGTATTGTAAGTTTTTACTTTATGCCTTTAATATCATAACTGAAGGTCCACGAGAGGAAGTAACCTATAGGTATTTATTTCGCGGCAAATTTAATTCAAAATGCGGCACAAACATTGCATAAATCGTGTCTTTTGATATGGTTGACTTAGAAGCTTGATTATTTCTGTGCTCCAGAGAACCGTTGACTTGAATATTTGATATTAAATTTAGCTTGACCTTCACGTGACCTCAAGATAATTTGGTCTTGATAGACAGGCAGACGGACAATAAAGTGACCTATGATTACCTAAGATTCCGTTTTATCCCTATTGAGCTACGGAACCCTAAAAACTAATAAAATCATCAAGTAAAATATGAGCCTTACATAATGTTAAATTTATAGTTTAAGATGTATATTTATATCTGTATTTACAACATATATTTATATGCGTACATCTTTAGATATAATAAAATTGAAAGTGTCTGTACATTAGAGATACAAGTTTATAAGAAAAATTGTTATTGTAGGCATTTACCTATATATCAGCTTCACGCTGTATCCCGCACACAGCAGGGTAGGCAGAGGGAACCTAGTGTTGAGACACTCCGTTCTCCACTTTCTGCCGAATTCTGGAGGCATTGCGTGTTGAGTGGCAGAACTCAACGCCTCGTTTAGCCTCGACACCAGAGCGAAGAAATGGAAATATAAATTTAAGTAAATATTTCATCTCCTCGAGTGGGGATCGAACCCGCAACCAGTCGGTTTTACAGTCACACTTCGTGCCGCTGCGCCACGACTGGCCTCATCAAGATCAAGATTAGGTAATATAGAAAAAATCTAATACCCTTAAAATGAATAATTGGTTTATAATATTTGTTTACATAATGAGCGTATATTTCAGCAAGATAGCTTTGCATTGCCGTTATCTGGCCCGCACAGTGTTGTAGTTTTCGCTCGACGGAGCGCGAAATTATTGATTGTTGTAATTAATTGCAAACATCGACGATAATATGAATATATTTATATTTATATAACATGAAAAATTATTATCATGAGAGTTGCAATACGTTGGGACAAGGATATACATTTTATAAAAAAAATCAGCTTCACGCTGTATCCCGCACACAGCAGGGTAGGCAGAGGGAACCTAGTGTTAAGACACTCCGTTCCCCACTTTCCGCCGAGTTCTGGAGGCATTGCGTGTTGAGTGGCGGAACTCAACGCCGCGCTTTGCCTCGACACCAGAGCAAAGAAATGAAAATATAAATGTAAATAAATATTTTATTTCCTCGAGTGGGGATCGAACCCACAAACAGTCGATTTTACAGTCACACTTTGTGCCCCTGCGCCACGACTTGCCTCTACACTATACATTTTATTAATTAGCATTTAAAACTTGGAATGAAATTAATATGTAATTTGAACATTATGAAAGCATTTCTTAATTTTTACATGATTCGTATACAGGTAGGTAATTCAAGTACCAAGAATTTTATTCACAGATTTGAGATTTTATATTTAGGTTTTCTCGTATCTCTATAAACTTACTATTAATTACGAAAAAATGTTATTGCCGGTTTCAGCTAAGACGAAGACGCACATTGGATAATCTCCATAATTGATATCGTTGATAGAAATGATAAATTACATTTATTGAATAATCCTAAGCCAATATTGTCCTTAACAATGTATATTAATATAATCTAACTTCACGTCGTATCCCTAGCGGTATAGTCAGAGAGAACGTAGCGCCAAACGCTATGGTCTCTGCATATATCGTTCGCCTCGTCCACTGTCATCAACCTCTTCATACATGCGGGTCCATATGCTTTTTACGTGACCTTCCTCCAGTATCTTTGATACTGTGTTTTCGAAGGTCAGCCGAGCGAATTGCGAGTTGCAGGCATTAGTCACCACTCTGAAAGAAGGGTGTGAATATAATGGTATAAGCCTCAATGCGAATAAGAGAAAGGTTCTGATTTTTAAAAGAGATGAAGAAAGGACGGAATGCAAGATCAGTGTAAATGGTAAGATATTAGAACAAGTGAATGAAGTGGTATACTTGGGAAATATGTTCAGTAGAGATGGAAGATACGAGATGGATGTGGAAAGGCGGCAAAGTTAACGGAGCCTTAGCTGCATTGATGAGACGGCGAAACGTCAGCACAGCTGCGCATTTGGCCGTACACAATACATTTTTAGTACTGACGCTGTTATACGGCAGCGAAACGTGAGTATTACCCTACCTCCAGTATCTTTGATACTGTGTTTTCGAAGGTTAACCGAGGTCTCCCCCTACCTCTCTTACCGCTCACTTTTCCATCATAAATCTTTTTTGCAATTCTTTAATCACTCATTCGTTCAACGTGCCCAAACCAGCTGAGCACATTCTTCTTCATTCTCATCGTGACATCCTCACTATTACCTGCCATTCTGCGTATCTTTTCATTATAGACTCGATCAGCTATTCGCAACTCCGCATATTCCACGAAGAGATCGCATCTCCACAGCATTCATCTTTCTTTCATTCTTCTTATTTTACCCATGACGTATAATAGCGTCGGTACCAACACTGTATTTTGTACGGCTAAACGTGCAGCTGTGCTGACGTTTCGCCACCTCATCAATGCAGCTAAGGCACTATTAACCCTGTTACCGGTAGCAATACGTCTTTCCGCATCCATCTCGTATCTTCCATCTCTACTGAACATACTTCCCAAATATACCATAACATTCATTTGTTTTAATATCTTACCATTTACACTAGTCGTGAATTACGTCCATTTTTCATTTCTTTCAAATACCAAAACGTTTGTTTTACTCGCATTCAGACTAAAATTATTATTTTCACCCCTTCTTTCTTAACTAATGCCTGCAACTCGCATTCTGATGATGCAATGATCACTGCATATTCTACTTTCACTTCCATGGCGCTTTGTTTTACTCCTTGGCTATCCAAATACCAATTGAACAACCAAGCTGACACGACGCATCCTTGTTTAACACTCGATTGGATGTCAAACCAGGGCGACATAAATCTCTGTAAAGATACTTTACAACCTGCAGCAACGGTCCGTTTACATTGTACCGGGATAGTATTTCCGATAATTTCGCTCTCACAATTCTGTCAAATGTCCAAGTCCACAAAAGCACAGAAAATTGTTTGGTTAAAGGCCAAGATTTTTTCCGTGAACATGCAGAGGGAAAAGATCTGATCCATACACCTTATTCCAGGTCTAAAGGCTCCTTGGGCTCCCAACAGCCTTTTACAGATTTTCAGATCTCTCTTGCATTCTTTTCGCTAATCCTGTAGCATAAATATTACTACTCAAGCTAATCAAACTGATAGCCCTATGGCTTGTGCACCTTTACCTTCGTACATCTACTAAGATTCTGCCGGCATACTTCAATATTTCCATTTCCAGATTCACTGCTGTCTAGCTTTTTGGAAAGCATTTCTTGATATTCTTCTTTAATCGGTGGATTTTAAAGCTCCCAGCTTCTTATGCGGTAATTCGACTCCAAGTTGGAACACCTCGTGTAGCTGCGCCATATATATATTATTATATTTGCTTACACGGGAGCGAACGGAAGGGAAAAGTAAGATTGATTTATATATGTATATAGCAAATGTGGAATTCTTAATTTTATTTTGAATAATTATTTCTTCTCATTTCACTTTCACGTACCTCATGATACAGAATTTAATCTTGGTGAAAGCTATTTCTACAATTACTTACGACTTAGGTATTAAAACCTATTAAAAAGTAAAATTACGACGACGTGTAATTGTAAACGCGTCAGATTGTGGGTTCGATGCCCACTCGAAGAAATAAAATATTTCATTTTTAATTTTTTTCGCTCTGATTCCAAGGCAAAGTGCGGCGTTGAGTCTCGCCACTCAACATACAATATCTGCAGTATTCGGCGGAAAGTGCTCCTCACTTTCAAAATGTCTTAACACTAGATTCCCTTCATCTTCTGCTATATGCGGAATACAGCGTCAAGCTGATAATGATGATAATAAAAATAACTATTATAATATGAAAATAGCCTACGGTTCCACATAATATTATTTAAAATAAATAAAATAATTCGACTTCACGCTGTATCCGGCATACAAAAGAGTAGGCAGAGGGAACCTAGTTTCTGGAGGGAACCTAGTTTCTGGAGGCATTGCGTGTTGACTGGCAGAACTCAACGCCGCGTTTTGCCTCGACACCAGAGTAAAAAAATGGAAATTTAAATTTAAGTAAATATTTCATCTCCTCGATAATAGAAATAATTAACACAAAAACAGCCTACAGTTCCATACAATATAATTATTTATTTACTACTAGGTATCTACTAAATACCTTCAGTCAGATTGAACGCTACAAAGTATCACGGAGTAGCACTGATCCCTGCATCAGTCACTGCTGGTGCACTAATCCTCATTAATTACTTCACAATTTTAAATCTCGTTATTGTCCAAATCGGGCTGCCATCGATTTTTCCCTCACAGATGCTGGGTGGGTTTGCATATATTATCGTAGGTAATCAGGTGACATGTGGGGATAACAACGATTTTTGTTTTTTAATTAATTTAATAAAATAGTGTACCTACTAAGATTTTATTTTGTTTTTATCTTTATATGTTATGTGCCGTCGTGGTACAAGGTCACAAGGGTGTGACTATAACTCGACAGTTGTAGGTTCGAACCCCGCTCGAGGTAATGAATTATTATTTATTAATATTTTAATTTCTTCGCTCTGGCACCAAGGTAAAAACCCGGCGTTGAGTTCCGCCACTTAACTCATAAATATGGCGAAAAATGGGGAACGAAGTGTCTTAACTCTATGTTCCCTCTCCCTAACCTGCTGTGGGCCGGATACAACGCGAAGCTGATTTTTAATATGTTACATGAAATTATTAAATCGAGCAAGACTAGTTTTGAATTTGCAATGTATTAAAATTGTATAAACATTTAGACAATTTTTACTTTAACTTTTACTATATCATAGTTAAACAAAATAGGCTTATTTTATTATATTATTTTTTTATATATTTTTTTACAATATAAAAAAAAAACCCAATACACTACAGTCCGGACAACTTAGGTGAAGCGTGGCCACCAGACTCATTCGTCTGTCCATCGTATTGCATTGGCGCAAATTAATGAGGGTGGGATATTTATTCCAGAGTTTCGTTTGCCGTTGTACAAAATATCAATTCGCCGAGTGCTATGTGTGCGTGACGTCAGGTGATATGCAAATGTTATTGTAGGTATGGACGATGCTTCCAAAGCCAATGTTCTAGTGCACTGGTTCCCAACCAGTGGTCCGGGGACCACCAGTGGTTCGCAAGAGCCTAAATATGGTCCGCGTTTAATTTTATGATTGAGGATGGTGAGGCGAAGTCTCTGTTTGATTAACACAGTATTTTTTTATTATAACTACATGCATAGTGGTCCCCGCTACCAAGAATGATATAAAAATCGTTCTTGAGAGAAGATTGGGAACCCCTGCTCTAGTGGCAATTGCAGTACTTACCCCCAGTACAATTGGCGAGATTTGGTCTTAATGCAGCTAGACTTTCGGAACTATTGCCCATAGTCCAATCGGAAAGAAAATATTCAAAATCTACCCAGCTACTTAAGCTAACAACAGAGCGGGCACAACTCGTCGACCGTACTGTATTTGGTCGTTGTTTGGCCATCACCATTGGTCCACTGTTGGCCCAACGCAGAGGTAGCATTACGCTCGGCTGCAGTAATGAGCTCATTAAACTTGATATACCTATTGAAGTTGCGGCTTATAACGGCTCAGCTATTTAACTGCTGGATTCCGGATCAAGCTATCAAAATGTGACGTGCGTGGTTTAGTGCACTCTGGCAAATTGTATTTTGTATTTATTTTTATATATGGCAATAAATATAATTATTACTTATCTGTGTAGTATATGCCATTTTGATAAATTAATATTTTTTGAAAGATTATAGGTAATTATTAGTGGGGAACGGAGTGTCTTAATACTAGGTTCCCTCTGCCTGTCCTGCTGTGTGCGGGATACAGCGTGAAGCTGAAAAAAATTAAAATATTTCTTACTTGTGATAAGTATATGCTATTTTGATAAAGTAATGTTTTTGTAAGATTAAAGGCAAATATAGAAGCTAAGGAATGTATAATTAGAATGATTAGAATCTTGTTCATGTGAATGCAAGGTTTTCAGATATTTTGAAGAAAAAAAAAAAAACTGGTGAGTTTCTTGCACCGGTTCTTCTCAGATTTGAAGCGGTTACCTTTGGAGAACTAATGGAAAATTATTTGATGTTCAAAAAATTAAGCATAATAAAATTATTTGTAGTTGCTTGAAAAAATACAATATTTAGATAGAGATGATAAATATGTACATATACCTACTGATTTATCTTAACTTTCGATATTCTTATAGGTATATTTTATAAATATTATTCACTTTTATATATATCTAGTCAAGGAATAAATTAAAAAAGCAATGTTCTTTAAAATTTATTTATACAAAATGCTACTTGCATTTAACAAAACGTTTAACAACAAGCTGTTTTACAAAATAACCGCTACACAAAATTTATTAATTTCAAAACATATTATTAAAAAAATATTTTAAATATAAAATTATGATATTAGACTAATAATTATGATAATAATTTAAATAATAATAATATTTTATAATATATCACATAAATTAAAGTATTTATTTTCTTTGGCCAACTTTTCTTTTTTGTTCTTTTGATTCCAAATTCCAGACAAAATTATTTCACAACCATCGCACATGGAAGATGTTGAAAAAAAAAGAAATATTTTAAAATATTATTATAACAATTTTTTTAATAATTAATAATTAAAAAAAATATATTTATGGCACAAACGTAATACGTAAGACAATAAATATATATTAAAAAAAATACAAACATTTAAAAAAAAATAGGAAAAATCGCCTAATACCTCGTTTAATCTACAATGGACAGACTTCACATAATCAACAGATAATGTATTATATTATTACTTATATCTAAAGTATACATCTACTCAACTTTAATTGCACAACTATTGCACTTTACAAGATGCATTTACAACAAATTATTCACATCTTTTATTTACAATCTTTATAAAATTACTATGTTTACCTGGATACTTTTAAATTATAGAGAAGCGAAAAAAAATATAAAAAATATTATTATTAATAATACTAATATTGTAATACGAGGCCAGTCGTGGCGCAGGGGCACAAAGTGTGACTGTAAAATCGACTGGTTGTGCGTTCGATCCCCACTCGAGGAAATAAAATATTTATTTACATTTATATTTTCATTTCTTCGCTCGCTCTAGTGTCGAGGCAAAGCGCGGCGTTGAGTTCCGCCACTCAACATGAAACGCCTCCAGAACTTGGCGGAAAGTGGGGAACGGATTGTTTTAACATTAGGTTCCTTCTGCCTACCCTGCTGTTTGTGATACAGCGTGAAGCTGATTAAAAATTAATTAATATTGTAATTTATGCTAAAATAATGTTGCATTTGATTTATTAAGTAAATATACAAAAGAAAATAATATAGATATAATAAAAAAATATAATTTAAATAAATATGAAATCATGTTTTAATATGGTTTGATTTCTACCAATAACCTTAACTTCACAAATAAGCTTAACAATAAATATTTTAAAATGTAAATTATATTGCACTTTACGTATCGAGTTAAAATCATATTCTTTCATATTAACATCGAATACACGTAATTATTTTCTTTGAATATGACATTCGTTAGTTTCGAACATAATATCGATTTACTTCGTTACTCGTATCATTAAAAGGACGGGAGCGATTTTAATAACTCATGATGTACATATAATGTATGTATGTATGTATGTATGTAGATACTTATCTCTGAAACCGTGCTAATTACATATCAATCGTATCCAATAGTTACAATATTTCGTTGCAATATTCAAATTGTAAATTACACTAGCAATTTGGGGAATTCCATCAATTTCATCTTTCCGGGATAATCAATTTTGAAATAATGCTTATTAAGATCCCTTATATCGACGACAGAAGCTGAATCACTATTCACAGAATACAGCATATATATCTGTACTATTGCAAATATATATATAAGTATACTAGTATTAACAAATACAGTAACATAAAACGTTAAACGAAACTGGATATTTTTGCATAAAAAATGTCTATTTAAGGGATGCTAACAAACACTCGCTAGACTGTAATATTTTCCGTTTATTAGAACATTCAATACGGCCGCCACACAGTGTTGCTGTCTGGTTGGGGATTACCCCGTTGTCCGAGACTATTAACCCTGCCATCTTCCCCCCGCGCCGCCGCCGCCGCACACGAGTTACCTCCCCCCAACAACAGGTCCCCCTGCCCGTGGCTGCCGTGCTGACGATGATTGTTAGTCGTCGATGATATCTGATCCATCATCGTCTGCAACTCGCTGTGATGATTTTGCGTGGAGTGAATAGAATTTGAATGTAGCGGGTGGAAGTTGTGCGTCTGGTTGGCGGCCGTGTACAGCTGACTGTATAACAGGCTAGCTGGTAACACTGGATATAAGGAGTTATTGCAATTGCTATTGTACGAGGAATTCTGAGATCCCATTAGTGATGGGAAATTAGAGCTATTTGAATGGTTATGTCCAAGGTTTGTTGTGTTAGATGTTAGAAGGTCATCCTGCACCGGGGACTCGGGCTGAGAACTGTTGTCACTCAGCGATCTGGGGCCCGTTGATAAGCTGTAATCCGTGTTGTTATTATATCGAGGAAGGAGGCTCCCGTGGTGCGACGGGGACGACCCGACGAGTCCAGACAGCTGCTGGTCCAGATCAACACCCGTCGTATCCGGCAGAACTGCACAAACAGATATTTCTAATTTAGCTGCTAT
>JAATLQ010031069.1:0-10200 GCA_013421005.1 Heliconius erato x Heliconius himera | reverse complement strand
AATATTCCTCCCGTCGTAATTAGTGTTTAACTCCACAGAACGTTTTTTGCGTTATCAAGATTCGTTAGTACCTACTATTAGTCAATAGATAGCGTTACTTGTGTCGTTTTTTACTATCTCAAATATTAACGTTTTGAAAACTTAAATACTTATATCTTTTGATAGAGTGAAGCGATTACAATGAAATAAAGACTAAAACCTACCTTGATTTATTTGTAATTTTTATGTATAAAAGTTGCTTAAATTTATTGTGTACTTTTTACGTGATACGTGTTCACATAAACAGATAAACAGACAAACAGACAAACAGACAAACAGACAAACAGACAAAAATTCCAAAAATGTTGGAAATGGATTCTGTTAGTTATCCTTTAACACCCTGGCTAATTTTTTCTTAAATATTTTCAATGTACAGAAACGACTTTTCTACAGATTTATTATAAGTATAGATTAACAAACTAGGATTCCAGTTTGAAACAAAAAAAAAATGCGCACTATTCGGCAAGTGTTTTAAATTACTGCTAATAAAAAAATATGTTTAAAATTACTGTGTAAAAGAATGTATATAAAAGATGACAATAGAAATGTATTAGGATTTTGATGTGAAGCATAAGGTACGCCCGTGGTAGACAGATCTATAGGGGTTGTTTTATTATTATTATATATCTCTTCTTAATTTTCACTTTCAAAAGAATCCAGTCGTTTGGAAAACTTGCGTGGGGACACAGGCCGAACACATAGAGGCCACTTAGAGAATGTATTTTTTTTACTTTTTTATCCATCTCTGAGTAACAATAGACAATATCAGTAATGGTCACCAGATAATACGTAGGTACGTAGTAAATTGGGATTATGGAATGGAGTATGAATGGATTGAAAACTGGGCTTTTGAAGGAGACAAACGGACTAGTAGTAAAGGAAAACCAGAGCCGAAAGAAAGCATACAATACCCCTACGGAGAACTCAAGTCCGTGGAGTCGCTACTCCCCAGCAGCTTGCCACAAGCTGCCCTGCGGGCTGTTATTATTGTTATTATTATTATACAGCGTGAAGCTGATTATTATTATTAAAATTAGTAACAAAATGTATGTATCTTAGTTCTTTAAATATCGTCCTTTATACATATTATAAAGTAAGTTTTTGCAGTCGCTGTGAGGACGTTCAATACCCTCATTAATAGGGCAAGCATCCTTTGTACTGAAAGTGAATAGACTTATGATATAGCTCATGAACTCCGAATATTTAAATATTAGTTCTAAATATAAGATATTATTTTTTAAATATAGAAATACTACTGTAAGTTAGTATTTTTGTAATTTAAAATAGTATAGTCAAGCCATATATTCTGGCTTAGGGGTCAATTGCTTAGGCGGTTTCCAAGGCACGGCTTCGAAATAAAATACTACGTTATTTTTTTGTTTCCTAAATATGTTAAACAGTATTTTTTGAAAGACATCGTAATACTGATAAATAGAAATGGTTGGTTGATGATTCATATGAAGTATCGGGGGACTACTCTTATGCCTTTAGCCAGAGCGAGGAAATAAAAATATAAAAAAATTCATTCCCGATCGAAACGATCAAAACAGTCTCAGTATTTTGAATAATAAATTTGTAAAAAAATTCTAGTAATATTAAGTAAAAAAATATTAAGACATTTACTGACACTTAAACATTAAGTGAGGCCGTCGTGTCGTAGGGGCACAAGCGTGAGACCGTAACGTGACGGTTGTGGGTTCGATTCCCACTTGGGAGTATATTGTTATACTTATTTAGAAACCATAATAAATGACCACTAAGCCATACGTTGAACGTATGGCTTAGTGGTCAGAGCGCCTGGTCGGTTTCCAGGAGGCGCGGGTTCGAGTCCCGCTACGTTCAAATTTTTATACGTTTTCTAAAGAAGTATTTTTTTCTCCTAAGTGTGGAATAACACTTTAAAAATGTTTAAAAATAGTAAGTATATTGTTATTTTTATCCTTGATTTGTTAATAAGGCGTCGCTGCGTAGTGTAAAATGTAAAACAGAATATTGATTTAAGACAAGTTTCCCTCTATCTAACATGCCATGTGGGATACACTATGAAAATAGTAGTATAATTACTGTCTATTACTTTTTTAGCTAAATATTGGAACTACCAAAAGCCGTCTAAATTTGTGTGTTCTGTTGAAACTAGTTTTGTTTAATCCTAGAGTGATTATTAAAGTTTCTTCATATGCCAAAAATATTAGTATAGATAACGTTGTGAATTTAAATTCCAAATAAATGTATGTTTGTATGAAAATACAGATTTTAATAGTAATCTACAAATGTCGCGTTCTCGTTATATAGATACAGAAAATATAATTCCGAAAAAAGAGTACCCATTGCGAATACGTTTGACTGTAAACGCGTTGGTTGTTGGTGTAGGTACTATTCCCAATCGGGGGATGTTTTTTTTTAAATGTAATGTTGAGACACTCTGTTCCGCACTTTCCGCCGAATTCTTGAAGCATTGAGTGTTGAGTACCAGAACTTTGTTGTTGTTTTGTCACCAGAGATATACTGAAAATATTAAATACTTGATTTCCTCAAGTGACCCTGCTCCACGACTGGCGTGATATGATTATATTTAATTTGTCCATTCTCTACTCTGGCAGAAAAAACGTGACGTGACTTTTGCCGCTTGACACGCAATGGCTTTAAAATTGTTGCGAAAGTAAAAAGTAATGCTGGAAGCATATGATCGTTCGTCATGGAAGAAGGCTTTTGTAAAATATTTAGACATATGTAAAAACTTAAATAGTTCATTGAAGTCAAGTTGAAAGTAATATCAAAGGCACATTCATACTGTGTACATTTGTGAGAAACGACTACGACTCTAGCATCAGATAGAGCTGTATGCCCTGTGATTAATTCCCAACAGTAAACAGCTATTATATAACTGAAACAAAATCAGTTTCTTCTTCTTGTTCTTCTGTATTTCTTCAGTATAATAATCATCTCAAGGATTTGCAAAATATACGATGTACTCTGACTTTATTAAAATTTTTATGTTTAGGGATGATAGAGTAAAGAGTTAGAACGAGAGATTAGTGATTAGTTTCACGTTATATTGCGCATATTGCAGGGTAGGGAAAAGAGACATCGTAAGGAGGTTTTTGTTAAGATACTCCGTTTCCTAGTTTTTACCCAATTTTCAAGACATTGCGTGTCGAGTCGCGGAACTCAACGCCGCAGTTTGCCTTGTTACCGGATCGAGGAAATGAAAATAATTCATTTTCTCGAGTTAAAATCGAAAACTGTCGTGATTATAATCAGACGTGTATAAAGCCATCTGTGCTGTAATTTTATAATTTCCATAGTTTGAATCATACGTGGACGTCGTATTATCAATTAGACATTGGTTCCCTGTGCCACGATATTATTATCTTTACAATCAGTAAAGTCAGTTTTTTACCTTAAGTAGTATTTTACGTCGTTGAGCCGTCGGGGCCGTCGTGCGACTGTAAATGCGACGATTATCGGTTTGATACCCACTCGAAGGAATAATATCACCACAAAACATAGAAAGCCCCAAGAATTCCGCGGACATTGGGGAACGGAGTGTCTTAACACTAGGTTCCCAGGTTGCCACTAGTTACGTTGCTGTGTGAGAGATATAGCGTGAAGCTAAAAAGAAAATATTTTACAGGCTCGTAGCCGCACTCAAAGGACCGATTACCAAAACCAAGTATTCCTGGCTTGCTGGTGGTTCTCGTATACATATAAGACGCGGTGCGCACGAGATGTTTCATATTATAAACAAACAAACGTACGAGTGACTGTATGTATTGAACAATTGGATGAAGAATGAGATTATAAGAGCATACACTACACCAGCTATACTAATATAACAAACTAAAGCGTTTGTTGAACTTGAACTTGAACTTGAGAGCGCTAATCTCTGAAACTATTAGTTAGAAATAAAATCTTTTTACATTAGATAGATGATTTATGCCATATCATACAAAAAGCGCAAAGCCACATATTAAAAATAATAATAAATCTTAATCAGCTTCACGATGTATCCCACACACAGCAGGGTAGGCAGAGGGAACCTAGTGTTAAAATACTCCGTTCCCCACTTAAAATAAATTGTAAAATATAAATTACATTCATTGCTTTATTAAATTAATCTCAAATCAATATTCATTATATTATACGTATAAAATTACATAATAAACTTCGATCAAACGACTCGTATTATTTCATCTCTGTACATCATAATTAAATGAACGACATGCACTTGTTAGCGGACAGCTTGTTATATTTATAACATCGAATAATAATAATTCTGGCTGTGGTAAGGTATTGGACCAACTTTCACTATAAAAAACGAAGGTTGTGGGTTTGATTTGACTCTGGGGAATAAAAGTTTAATTTTTAAAGCGAGAACTTCATATAGACGTGTTTGTGTGTGTGTGTAAATTAATTCGTTACGTAACGCGTAACGACTCTGTCTGACTGTCTTTCTTTTCTCTCACGCATATAGCTGCGGCAGGCAGGCTCCTTCTCTCTCCAAATGTTAGAACTTCGCTTTAAAGTAAAGTGCTTATAGTAGAAATACATATTTTTCTTAATGGGTGTTTTCTTACGATTTATTAATGAAACAAAGTTACTTACACTCTTTTAGGTAAATGATAGTTTTTAAGGCATCGGACTTAAAAAGTTAGGATCAGAATTCTATAAGGATTGTTGTCTGTCTGTTCGTCTGTGAATACTACTATTTTTCTCAAAATTGGGTCGCCGTCTACCATCATACTTACTTGTATTCAGTGAACGACAAAAGATTAAAAAATATTTTTTATTACAAAAGTTTATCACAAAATTCAAGCAAAAACAACATTTTTTCTAAGAAAGAAAAATGGTAAAGAATTGCTACCACCTAAAAGTAAAAAGATAAGAATGTTATTTATTACAAAAAGAGAAATGACGATTGGATAGAAGCCATGTCGATAATATAATGTTTGTTCAGCGAACGAGTTGTTTGACGTATCAGCATTTTGGTATTTATACTGTGTAAATTCTAAAAGGAAATGGGGTGTAGATTTTTTTTTTATTATTTATTCTTTATTTATTTACATAAATAAAAAATTGAACAAACTCTACTTTATTTTCTTTTTTCTTATAACTAAATGCCCTTGTACCCTTTTAACACAGCCAGGTCTATACAGCATGCAACATATACTAATATAATATTTTAATATTTTACACAGAAAATAAGCAAAATTTAGACAAAAAAAAATTAAACATAACTTGAATATTTTCGGACTGCAAAACTTCGATGAAACTATTAATTTATAGTAAAAAAAAAATTTTAGCTTCATCCCGTACATAGTAGAGTAGGAAGAAGGAACCTGGTGGGTGGAGTGAACCTAGTACGAAGCCACTGCATTTTCAACTTATACTCTTCGATAGATAGTAGTAGTAGTCGTAGTAGTAGCAGCAGCACAAGTATTTCTCTCCAAAACGGAAAATAATTAAATAATCATAATCACGAGTGCAGCGTTGAAGTCCGCCACTCAACACGCGATGTCTCAAAAATTCGACAGATACTCGCAACGGAGTGTCTTAACACTATATTTACTTTGCCTACCTTGCTATTATATATTACAAAGCGTGAACTAATATGATTATAAAACAAAACATTATAGCTTCCTAAATATTTCACAGTCAGTTTCAAACATCGTCTATAAATAATTGGTTTACAATTTTCCATTTCACCTCGGTTTGAGCACGGATTGCAATAACGGGATTTTAACTTATTTCTGTTACAGTATTTTATATTTGTGTTTTAAGTGAATGGTTTATTGGTTTATATTTATATGGTTTATTTTTTAAAACTACATATATCTATAAAAGCAATGCAGTTAGAGGGAAAGAGGGGGAACCTGGAAATCTATTGTTAAGCCACTCTGTACCCTACTTTTTAAATTCCGAAGTCATTGCGTGTTGAGTTGCGGAATTCGACACATTTGCCTGTTTACCAGAGTGAAAAAATGAAAATATTAAATATTTCATTTCCTCAAGTGGAAATCATACTCACAATCGTCGCGCTTGTCCCTGCGGTCTGCGATCTCAAATACTATTATTTTGAAACTTTATATATATTGTTGTAATCATTATAATCATGTTCCTACTAAATATGCGCCAGTCGTAACGCATTAGCACAAAGTGTGACTGTAAAACCGACTGGTTGTGGGTTCGATCTTCACTCGATGATATGAAATATTTATTTAAATTTATATTTCTATTTCCTCGCTCTGGTGTCGAGGCAAAGCGCGGCGTTGAGTTCTGCCACTCAACACGCAATGCCTCCAGAATTCGGCAGAAAGTGGGGAACGGAGTTTCTTAAAACTAGGTTTCCTCTGCCTACCCTGCTGTGTGCGGGATACAGCGTGAAGCTGATTTATTTATTTTTCTTACTAAATAATACTAATTAAACAAGCATTGAACTTGGTGTTAAAATCTTGACAAAATACTGGCTAGTATGTGTGGCAATGTTTTATCCGATTTGTCATAGAGAGACGAATATGACGCTTATTAGCCTAAATATGTGAACCAAAATGATATGGTAGTAGTTATGTACGATGCAATATCTTACATACAGTTGAAATACCAGAATTTCATGATCCAAATAGCTTGATCATAAAGTTTTCTAATACAACTACTATATTTTTAGATGGGGATCGATATAAGGCAGTTGCCTTATACAACTGCCTTATATTAAACCCCATTATATAAAAATTTAGATGGGGAAATTTAGACAAAAATCCTCAGCAACTGCGAAATTTTAGCAATATTATTATAATTGGGAATTTGAATATTAATATACTAATAATTGAGATGCTAGCTCTGATACATACCTAATACCTGGTCACTTATTCCCAACCCGAAATAATAATTACTTGAATCACGTGGTACTGAAATCCAATAAAATTACTACTATCGTAGTTTTTGACTCCCTTGTTACGAACCATCCTCCGGTTATAATTAATTATCTGCGAATTTAAATTCCTCTGTAGTGAATGTTATCTTTTAATAAAATTATTTCATAATTATTATAATTACGATGACCTTGCACTACACCTCTAAAACTAAAACTTCTCTGTGTAGTCGATCCATCAAACGGCTGGACAAAATAGCCTCTCTCTCGAAAATAGAGAAACACGATTTCTCTCATATTCTTTTAGATGATGTGGAGCCGCCACATTCCTTACAGAGTCTATCATAAAAAATAATCGGGAATAATGTTCGTGGGACTACGCTCTGTAGTAAGTAAGGCCTCTAAGTATGAGGCATTGAGACAAATTCTACAGTAACACAAGAAAAACTCCATATAATGTTATACTAGTTACAATTTGCAATAGATATAAGAAAATCGGCAACAATTTATTAAAACGTCTAAAATAACAATTTGATCGAGATAAATATGAAAAGAGTACTGACTTGTTACAGTAAGAAAGTCTGTCTGAATTTCAGTCAATTTGAACCAGTAGTTTAAGAATGACAACTTGTTAAAGTTTCTAAATTTTGTCATTCGCTGACTGACTCACCGATCATCAAAAGTCCAAGGCACTTCTAGCAGACATAGAAGCTTCAAATTTGGAATACAAATCGAGTTTAGTGTCTTAATCATGGGAAAACTTAAATATTTTGTAATTTCGGTCCAGTTTTCCAAATACACCAACTGCATGAATAACTTTGTAATCCCATATAAATGTATAGGATTACAAGGTTACATTTGCAGTTAATGAATCATTATTACTGTAATAGAAAATAAATAAACGGTTAATCTATTTAATTGAAATATAAATTTAAAGTATCGTTAGAAAGACTAAATTCTTGCCCTCCAGATAGTTATTTAAATGACAAATTCGAATGTTTTATTGGAAAATCAAAACATAGAAGTAGGACTCTACAAAAAGAAGTGAGATGCCATCAAAAACATCCTGTAAAAAAACCCAAGTCTCGCAGCTCAGTCTTTCTACCGTAAAAAGTTGTGAGATCCATGTAATACCAAGTCGGTTAATCTATTTAGTCTCTACTTAAAGGACCTTCTGTCTTAAGTTATTACATAAGTTATTATCATGCCACTATTAAAAATATTTTACGTTTTAAGGAAATAGATCGACTTGGACATTGTAATATTCATTGTGCTTTCATGCGATGTCCAAGTCGATCTATTTGTTTAAAAAGTAAAATATTTTTAATATTGGCATGTTAATAACTTATGTAATAATTTAAGACAGAAGGTCCTTTAAGTAGAGACTAAATAGATTAACCGACTTGGTATTACATGGATCTCACAACTTTTTACGGTAGAAAGACTGAGCTGCGAGACTTGGGTTTTTTTACAGGATGTTTTTGATGGCATTATTTTTACTGTACACAATTCAATGCAGGCATGAAATCAGAAAACACTGTGTATGGCTCGTAGTAGTGTTGAGTTGATATAAACCACAGATTAGCGAGTAAAAGTTTATTAAGTTAGTTACAAAGTTTTAAGCTTAAGTTGGATGCCAATCCGCGGTAAGAGCCGCCCGTCAACTGCCCCTTAATTGTATAAAAAATTGACTTAAATATATTTCGTTCTAATGCGTCATAAACGAGGTCGCGGTGTCAGCTATATAAAATCTGTACGTAAACCGTACATGCTCCCGAGACAAGATAATAGGATGGGCATCCAGTACAGCAAAACAAATACAAAAGAAAAAATTAAATGATAAAAATAAAAATTAAAAGCTTAAACATTAAAAGTAAAAATGAAAAAGAACTAATATGATTTGAAATGTAACAAGGTAATTTCACTTTGAGATATCTTCAAAAGTAAATCTTTTTGGCAGCTCCAGAGATGCCGAATGTCGTATCTCACTCATTTCGATTTCTTCCCTACTCTTTTTGGGTTCTTCGAACAATTGTGTTTCTTTTGCTTTTTTTCTTAATCCATCTTTTTACTATGTAATAAAGAAGAAACGTAGCAATCGCTCCCAACAGCAAAGAAGTCACTGAGTAAAAGTATACATCGTGAGATGTGATATTTGAGGTCACGGGCAAAGTTTCGTGCTGCTTTTGATAATCTAGTTGTCGTTCGACTTTTTTAACATCTGTAGCTGGAATATCTAACTGCGTAATATTCAACTGTACGTTCTTCCAGCTAACATGAAATATGTTGTTAATAGTGGAGTTTAGAGTAGGAATTGTAATATTCGAGTTCATGTTCAATTTGCTTCCCAGATGATTGTACGTAAACAATGTTGCGTCTTTTTTCTGTAGTAAGCATTTAGGCTTCAATACGATGACTCCAGTCCCGTCAATGACGGCCGGCGTAACGTGATCAACGCATATGACGCGCATCAGCTGTTTGTCGCACAATGTAAATAGCCAGACGTTCGGTCTGTGCAATTTTATCCATGTTTCTTAGCATGTTGTATCCTTGATGATGCACGTTAATGACGTTTGTTGACTGAATACCTTCGCTTCACAGGGTGCATCCTTATTGTGGAAGCTGTATACAGGCTGGCTCGAAATACATGTGAATTCATCTTCTCCGTAAGAGGTGCAATGTTGCATATCTTCTTCTTTTAACGTTATATAGGAGTTTTTTATCAAGTTAATCGCGATGAAATCCGAGAAGACTTGTACTATTTTTAAACGTCCTTCTTTTAAAAATGGAATAAGTATTATTCGATATATTATGTAATTATCATCACTCAGCAACGGAATGTGCAATTCAAAAAGTAAATAATTATTTGTGATTCGAGCCTTCACATGAATTAACTGGAAAATGGTTTGAAAATCTCGCTGTATATCCTTTATTGGTAAAGACAATCCTTGCGGTAATCTTCCGGAGATAATGTTCAGTTGTTCGATCAGTTGAGATGCGGGAAATAGATGTGTGTCGAGATGTCCTTTGAAGATGTCAGCGAGAGCGTTCATCAGTAGTTCTTGAATTCGATGTAATTCGGTTAAAATTAAAGATGACGTCACCGCAGCGGAATTAATATCATTTATTGTGTACAACATATGTGCTCTATTTTCAATTTTTGTAATAGTGCTGCAAGTTTGATTCAAGTAGGCATTTATCGCTTGAAATTGTTTATCAATAAAGTCAGTATTTCTTTTCACTAAGTTATTTTCGGCTTCTAAAATAAGCGTTTGGTTTTTTATAAGTTGTAA
>JAATLQ010031068.1:0-10196 GCA_013421005.1 Heliconius erato x Heliconius himera | reverse complement strand
AATGTTTGAAATAAAAACACATCTTATCGATACTTACAATAAAATGTTAACTCATCGGTGTCTGTACATAGAAGATATTACAATTAACAATGTAGTAAAACTTGGTCTGTGGGTCTGTTTGTTTGTGCGTTATCTCAGAAACATAATCGGATAATCTCAGAAACTGCTTAACCGATTTAAATACTTATTTTGTTTGTATTTTGGCAAACTGCCTTAAATATTAAGTATTAGTTTATTATTTTATTAAGTATAGTAATATTAAGTATTAGTATTATTTTAATTAGCTTCACGCTGTATCCCGCACACAGCAGGTTAGGCAGAGGGAACCTAGTGTAAAGACACTCCGTTCCCCACTTTCTGCCGAATTCTGGAGGCATTGCGTGTTGAGTGGCAGAACTCAACGCCGTGCTTAACCTCGACACCAGAGCGAAGAAATGGAAATATACATTTAAGTAAATATTTCATCTCCTGGAGTAGGGATCGAACCCACAACCAGTCGGTTGTACAGTCACACTTCGTGCCGCTGCGCCACGACTGGCCTCAACTGGGCTGGACTTCATTTTAATCGGTTTACACAAAGTTAAAACCAGATCCACACTTTATCCCGCCTTTAGCAGGGCAACTTAGTGTTAAGATAGTGTGTAACTGATGTGCGAACTGAAAATATGATTAAATTATAATTCAATCCTCCGAGTGGGACCGAGCGGACCCACACCGTACGTATTCTAAATAAGTATTTTTCTTTCCTAAGTGTGGAATAACGCTTTAAAAATGTTTAAAAAAATAGCTAAGATGTAAGTTTTTTATTTCATTTCATGATGTTTATTCATATCTATATTTCGTGTGACGCGGTTACGCATAGATACCAATAACGTAAACACATGCTACTACAAAAATACTACTAAAGGTTAAACAACTTTAGAGTCTGTCGCCAATAACCTACGACTCAATTTCGAATGAGGCGTATGCGGCGGTTTCCCTTTGATAGGTTTATGTGTGCGTGCGTCGTTCTCGACAAATTATATTTTATTTTACAACGATAATTTTATTAACAATTTTGTTTGAAAAAGTAACTATTTAGTATTTTTGGGTTTTTTATAAAGTAGTTAGAACTGTGGTTTCATTTAAAGTGGTGCTGACAAAAAAACTCTGTATAATTGAGCATATTTAATATTTATAGTATTTTTTTGGTTAATAAATAGTTATTACAACACTTGCGAAGGAAGCATATTTTAGGCAATTTTCAATTCTTATACCTTTTGAAAAACTACCAATATTCTTATAGTTAACAAATTAAAAAATAGTCTATGTTTTTTATCATAATGGCGGGAAAATATTCAAAATGTTCAAAATTACACTATAATACCAAATAGTATTGACATTGTAGTGTTGATAGTAATTGAAAAAAGTTATACTACAGGAGGATACCTTCATATGCACTGTTTAAACTTGTTTTTATGATATAATGTAGAATAATATATTCTATAGAGAAATCACACATTCTTTTTATTCTTTAACTAAAACACGTAAATACATTTTTTAGAGGTTACTTTGTACTAAGATGGTATGGCTCTGTTCCCGCATTTACGTCCCTGATATATCGATATAAATAATAGAAATATAAAATATTTGAAAAAAAAGGAGAAGAAACGCAATTATATTGCATTTTTTCTTTTTTTCATACTTGAAACGTATTAATAAATTTACATACAATTCATTTGTTTTGAATATAACATTATGCTTAATCAGCTTCACGCTATTTTAACATGACATTAATATATTTGATACTTCCTTAACATGATTATTTAATGTATTTCTTATATATAAAATTTTGAGAAAGTTCTCTTGAGAATTATATCAACTGTAAATGAATGCAACGTAAATATAACGCCAATGATTAAAATGTGTTGACATCACCGCGTCATCTAAACACAATATAAAGTTTTATAAACTATGAACTCACAATCAGAATTTACTTTCCAAATACAAGTACAGGCCGGGGTGGACTTACGCGGTAGGTGGGACCGAGCGATTGCCGTGTAAGTCGAATTCGCGTAAGTCGGGGTTCAACTTTGCATATAAAGTTTCTTTAATCAGGACCAGAGTTTAAAAAAAAACATAATTTAGAAGAAAAATGTTAAATAAAGTGTAGGATAGGTAAAAAAAATTACATTGTTATGAATAAAGTAACCTAAACCGGAATTATTTTTAGCTGGAAGGCTTCACATATTCTAACAATGTTGCCTGCCGAGTTATTTTTTTCTTCTTTTCCAATTCACAAATTTTCATTTTTACATCAAAGTCTTTAATTATATTTAGTTTACACTCCAAAGACAGTGTTTTTCTTTTCTTGTTATGCTCAAATGACTCATTTTTCGTGCTTTTAGACGACACAATTAGAGATTATAAGTAAAACGCACTGCGCACTTAAAACAATTTCACGCGTAACATGTTTAAACCTGTCGCAAACTGAGCTCTGAGTGGGCAGAGCGAGAGAGCTAATGCGCGGCAATCAAACTAAAAAACCGCGTATCTCCGAATTCGCGTAAAACGGGGCAGCGTAAGTCGGGGTATTACTGTACTTTTTATTACAGATATCGCCATTTGAGCTAGTCCCGAAAAATATACCTACTTTATTATTTTTGTTAATGTCACCAACGTTAACGTTTAAAATAATAATTATGGTAGACTAAACAACTATTAATTGTACTTTTTTTTCCAGCTTCACGCTGTATCCCGCACACAGCAGGGTAGGCAGAGGGAACCTAGTTTTAAGACACTCTGTTCTCTACTTTCCGCGGAATTCTGTAGGCATTGCGTGCTCAGTAGTGAAACTCAACGCCGCACTTTGCCTCGACACCAGAGCGATGAAATGGAAATATAAATTTAAATAAATATTTAATTTCCTCAAGTGAGAATAGAACCCACAACCAGTTTATGCTTTGCGCCAATGTGCCACGAACGGCCTCAATTTACTTTCTTCTTTTAAATTGCGGTTAAATACAATAATCGTAATTTAATTATGTCAAATTTCTATTAACCGACTTCTTAAAAGAGGAGGTTATCAATTCGATTGTATTTTTTATCCTTGTTACCTCAGAACTTTTGACTGTGTGAACCGATTTTGATGATTCTTTTTTTATTTGGAAGCTTGTGCGTCCCGTGTAGTCTTATTTTAATTTAGTTCATTTCCGATAATGGTATCTATGAGAAAATCATACAAATCTCAAATTTACATTAAGTATGTGCGCGACAAATGGACTAATATCTCAATATCAACTCAACCGATTTTTAATGATTCTTTTTTTATTGAAAAGGGTACACATAAAGGGTAGTTTGATGAAAGTTTGGTTAAGTTCAGAGTATGAAATCCGATTGAAATTGAAGAAGAAGATTTTTTTTATTAAAAATTATAATTATGTTATTTTTTCTGGTAATTTTTTTTGTACTGTATGATAAAATCTATTCTATAAGTTGCATTAGGCTTTGAACTATTACCATGCTAAAAATAATTGAATTTCATTCAGTAGTTATCGGTATTTTAAGTAATTTACATTTTTCAGTTTTTATTTTTTTAAAATAAAACTATAATGAAATTCGGAATAAAACCCAAAAAAAATGTACCTTGGGATCCTAGGCTAACACCATGCAAAAATTCATTAATTTCTGTCCAGTAGTTTTTGCGTGATTGACGAACAAACAAACAGACAGACAGACAGACAGACAGACAAGAATTCTGCTGAGTGGTTTTTTAGGTTCTATAATCGACATATTAACCGACCTAATTTTTATTTTTTTTATATCTTTCATGTACAGAAATGACTTTTCTATCCTTTTATTATATATAGAGATTATTTGATAATGTTGCCAGTATTTTGTATATAAAGTGAAATAAGATTTAATAAGACACAAGACAAAGTCTCGAGAAATCTCACAGCCGCGCGATTTATTTTATCAACACCAAATTTTGGAAACCATTGTAGCGCAGTGGGCTTCTGTAAGCTTAATGGTGGTGTGTCAATCTCGGTTATAGGCAGTGAATATTTTCGTTAGCTCGTTATGACAAGATAAATAATGATGTTGACTTCCGCTACTCAATGAGCAGCGTCAAGAAGTTTGTCAAAAATTTGGGAACAGAGGTTGATTTGTTGGTTAAGTAGTCAGAAAGAATCAATACACTGATTCTTTCTGCCTATCTTAATTTTAAAAAGAATAAATAGCACATTACTACGTATCCTATAAGAGAGTAAGAGGAGACCTAATGTTAAGGCACTCCGTCGAGAGGCCAGACGTAGCGCAGCATCACGAGGTGTAACTGTAAACCCGACTGGTTGTGGGTTCGATCCCCACTCGAGGAGATGAAATATTTACTTAAATTTATATTTCCATTTCTTTAGTGTCGAGGCTAAGCGCGCCACTCGACACGCAATGACTCCAGAATTCGGCAGAAAGTGGGGAACGGAGTGTCTTAACACTAGGTTCCCTCTGCCTCCCTTCTGTGTGCGGGATACAGCGTGAAGCTGATTTGATTTGATTTGAAGGCACTCCGTTCCCCAATTTCTGCTAATTGTTTAGAGGCATTGCGTATTGAGTGGCGGTACTCAACGGCGGCATTTGTGTCTTCGTCATACATAGGTATTATCTATGCTATTTATTGTTTTCAAAATACAAAAGTTTGTTTTAACTGTTTCATAAATAAAGCTAGTTGTCCTCTGTTTTATTTCTCTTTAATTACTATTGTTGCACAAGATAAATATACAGTCAGCTTCCTGCCAGCATTTAAGGCCATTGTTCCGCGTTTTACCCGAGTTTTAGCATTTTCAGTGAGAAAATTACTTCCAATGGTAAAAATACTTGTTTTAGCTGTAGGCTGTAGGAGTATGAAGAATTTTGAGAATTTCATTTAGTGGTGGTGCTTATTTTCTTTTTTTTATTTTTATTTTAATTTAGAATTAATGAATTGAGCGTGCTTCTTACTGAAAGCGCGGTGGTTGTGGATTCGATTCGTACTCGGGGAATGAAAAAATATATATTTTTATTTATTCATACTGGTAAACAGACAAAGCGCGGCGTGCGTGTTCCTCCATTCAACACGCATTACCTTGAAAATTAGGCGGAAATTAGAAAATGGAAGTGTCTGAACGGGGAAAGAAGTTTCTTAACACTAAGTTCCCAGGTTCTCTCTGCTCCGTCAAAGGAAAAGAAAGGTAGTAGAGTGAAACTAGTGTTAAGATACTTCGATGACAATATAATCCAATATTTGAATCAGTAATTAAAAAAATACAGTTTTTTTCTAACACACTGATTAAAAACTTCCTGTCTTTTTTTGGGAAACACAAATTGAAACCTCGAACTACTATTTATAAACACCAATCAACCATACGTAAAATGCACTTACAAAAATATCAAAGAATATAATATCATAAAAGTAGAAAACTAACTTTGAGGTCAGTCGTGGCGCAGTGGCACAAAGTGTGACTGTAAACCGACTAGTTGTGGGTCCGATCCCCACTCGAGGAGATGAAATACTTACTTAAATTTATATTTCCATTTCTTCGCTCTGGTGTCGAGGCAAAGCGCGGCGTTGAGTTCTGCCACTCAACACGCAATGCCTCCAAAGTTTGGCAGAAAGGGGGGAACGGAGTGTCTTAACACTAGGTTCACTCTGCCTACCCTGCTGTGTGCGGGATACAGCGTGAAGCTAATTTTATAAAACTAGCACTTTACCAAAAAAGAAACATGAATATCTATAAATATAGACATTTCATACGGAACTGAGAGATCTATTCAATTTTAA
This sequence comes from Heliconius erato x Heliconius himera, assembly GCA_013421005.1. Taxonomy (NCBI): domain Eukaryota; kingdom Metazoa; phylum Arthropoda; class Insecta; order Lepidoptera; family Nymphalidae; genus Heliconius; species Heliconius erato x Heliconius himera. Next base: position 4,399 of record JAATLQ010031068.1, on the reverse strand, counting down.
CAAGAAGGTGCATTTCAGTAGCGTAAATATCTTGCTGTCGACATCAGAGATGCTCCTCGTGGGAGGCAGTATGGCAAATTGAAAACTGAACTAGTCACACTCCATTGCCTTTCAGAGGAAATTGCGCTATAAGGATGTGACACAAGGCGTTTACTCCTTATGAATGCTTTATTCTTAGCTAACTATGGTAAACGCTATTTTTGTATAAAAATTAAATTTAAAATGTCTAAAAGACAAAAAAAAAACTTTTGTATTTTGTTCAGAAATATTGTTCAAAGACGATGAGGTAAATGTTATAGGGTTATTTATATTTATATTTTAATATTGTAAAGGTGAAGAATTTGTTTGGTTGATAGCGCTAATATCAGAAGCTAATAGACTATTGCGAACCAAAAAGGTCGGACTAGACTAGGCTTTGGAATCGAACGAATCGGATATAAATGTACTAGTATATATATTACTATTAGTATTTATTTTTATACGTCCTAGATGCAGTATGAATAATATACAAAAACATATTATATTGAGGCAATTAAAGTGTACTGAAACAAGAACTTCATTCGAGAACTATGATTGTGTTCGATGAGCGTTTGAATTGTGGATTCAATCCCCACTCGGAGACTAAATTAATTATTATTTCAATCATTTTTCCAATCTGGTAAGACAAAGTGTGACGTTGAGTCCTTCCATTCAATACGCAATGTCTCAAATTCAAATAGTAAGTGGAGAACGGAATGTCTTAATTAATAATCTTACTTTGCTATCTAAATTAAAAATCAAGACATGCCCTTTATCCTCTTTTCCCCTTTTTTTGGTACCACAAGTATTTCATGTAACATATTAACTTTAAATCGCAAAAAGTTTATGTAATGCGGTTGTAGATGGATACAACAAGCAAAAAGTTAGAATGGCTGCGGTCGTAATGCGTTCCATGATTTAATCGGTTTAGAACTAACTGGTATAATTTTAATAGCTTACGCGATGTATTGTTTATCCTTATAGTTATGATAGAAACTTATGATATTGCAAGAACTAAGACTGTATGTACGTATGTTGGGGATCTTAACTACTAAACTGTCCTGTAGCTTCCAGTCGAGTATATTTGAAATTTGAAGTTCTAGAGATTTTTCTTTTTTTGTGTAATGGTAAAGTGTTTTTTTTTATTTCTCATCTAAAAATTGCAATTTAAAAACTCTGTAATAAAAAACATGTTGTTTCTTGTGTATGAAAAAAATAAATTTAATATAAAGATGAAAAAAAATATTATAAATCATCTTTTTTTTACGTAGTATATCAAAATCAATCGATTGAATGGATTCACATAAACTACGACGTTGCCGTTATACGTGTGAGTTCGATCCCCAGTAGAGATAATTAAATATATATATACACATTATCTTTATTTAAACCTGCAATTTTTAAAAACCTAACAACTTGCGCCATCGTAATTGGAATGTATCTTGGAATATAATATTCTAAATATTAAAACGTGGAAGATAGAAAATATTTTCATAAAATTACAATATGAAATATAAAATATTTCTATCTATTTTCTTCTATAATGAGACAAGAAATCATAAAAGATAACATCTTTTTTTGTACAGTAGATAACGTGAAGAGTACAGATTCTAAGCTTGTTTAACTGAAAAACGTGGAAGATAGAAAATATTTTCATAAAAGTACAATATGAAATATAAAATATTTATATCTATTTTCTTCTATAATGAGACAAGAAGTCATAAAAGATAACATCTTTTTTTGTACAGTAGATAACGTGAAGAGTGCAGATTCTAAGCTTGTTTAACTGAGACTTCCGAGAGCAATATAATTAAATTATGCGTACTGAGCTAATGGAATTTAATATTTTATAACATATAATTTATAATATTGTTAAATTGATATTTCATACACATAAAATCGGTCAAGTGCGAGTCCGACTCGCCCGCTGAGAGTTTACTCTACCAATTTCATAATTGTAGGTTTACGAGAAATACCCTATATAATAGGTATTGATTACGCGTCGAATGAAGTTGGCAAATTTAAGTTTGCACTTTATGGATCGTAAACTTATAGTTTAACAGAAATTTCAGCTTGATACCTCTGCACGATCTTGAGATGAATATCATTTTGACTGACGGAGAGACGAAAAATAAAAATATCCTAAAAGGTTTTCGTATTTTCCTTTAATAGTTTTTTTCTTTTAAAGGAACCAAAAAAAAAATCGAAATACACAAAATATATTACATAAATTAATCATTAATTCAGTATCAAAAGTCCATTAATTCTAAGCATAAATTAATTATAAAAGAAAGTGATGAAGAGATGTGAAAATAAAATGTTAGCGTTAAAAATATATTTAACATAAAACAATTTTCTTCTTTCGTAAATTGAAAGTAAACAAAATCTAATGAGAAAATGCTCAGGTAAATATTTACTAGAATATTTACTTTCAGGTAAATATAAAATCTTGTAATGAATAATTAATAGTTCTGTTTTCTCTTTTTTGCATTAAATCTTTATTTTATCCGTTGTATCCTGCACACAGCACAGTAGGCAGAGGGAACCTAGTGTTAAGACACTCCGTTCCCCACTTTCTGCTGAATTCTGGAGGCATTTCGTGTTGAGTGGCAGATCTCAACGCCGCACTTGTCCTCGACACCAGAGCGAAAAAATGGAAATATAAATATTTTATTTCCTCGAATGGGTATCCGAACCACAACCAGTCGAGCTTATGGTGACACACATGTCCCCCTGCGCCACGACTCGTAGTGTCGAGACAAAACGCGGCGTCTAGTTCCGCCACTCATTTTTCGCTGAATTGCCGCTGGAGGCATTGCATATTGAATAGGAAGCAATATTAAGGCGAAACTTAATGCCGCCATTAAAAGAAAACAAAAAAGTATAAAAATAAAATATAAAAAATAAAAACGATATTTTATTCAAACGATCAAAAAAATTAAAATTTTCAAATAGAAAAAGAATAAAATTTTCAGCATACAATAATATTATAAAAGTATTATTATGGAAGTACACTTTAAGTATCATCGCTGCGCCATCGCGGTATACGTTTATTATAATAACGTAGTGCATTTTCTAGTATTTTAAAAATATATAAACGTTTACATTTATTTATCCGACTACAAATTTTTAAATTTTATATTTTCACGTAAATAATTTATATTTAAATGAATTATGTACATGAATGTTGAGGCCAGGCGTGGCGCAGACTGTAAAAGCGACAATGGTTCGATTCCCACGCGTGAAAATGAAATATTTTATATTCTTATGTCCCGATCTGGTGTTGAGGCAACACGTGATGTTGAGTTCTGCCACTCAACACTCAATTCCTCCAGAATTTGGTGCCAAATGGAGAGTGAAGTGTCTTAACACTACGCTCTCTCTGCACACCCTGTTACAAGCGGGATATAGTGTGAAGCTAAACAAAAGGTGCCGTATTAAATTATGCGTTAGTTTTCATGACAGGACACTGATAAATATTTAGTCTGATATAAATTTTAGGTATTTTTAATACAATGTCCTTTTAGTCTAGGCTAAAGAAAAAAATTGGGTAAACAATAAAGAAAATAAACAACAAGAAATATTAATTTCATAATAATTTACTTTAAAATGCCTCTAAATTCTCCAACAACTGAGTGACCACCATAAACTTCTAACGATAACACAATTATTATTTACGTGACAACTTCCGCTCTAGGGGTGAAGTAAAGATAAAAGAATTTTACAAAATTGTTTAAATTATAAAGTACTTTTTCCAAACCTCTATGTATTGTAATAATTACTTAATACAACTTGAAGAATATATGTATTTTTTTATATATTTTATTTAAATAAAAAAAAAACTGCTAACAAACGCGGAGTTCAAATAACAGCTATAGGTGGAGATCCCATCGTTTAAAACTGTAGGGATTAGATTTTCTAATGAAACTTATATTTAAGAATGATACATGATAGTAAAATAGATTACACTAAGGTTGCCCAAAAAAATCCTGCCGCAATCACCTTTAATTAATGTTTTTCGTTTTTGGAGAAAATTGCACTCATATGTTTCTTATGTGAATCGCACATCATTTGAAAGAAAATCGCATAAGGAATTGGAAAAATAATGGTTGCCAGCTCTCAGTCTGCCGCAAGTCCAAGGTTGCCTGGTTTAAAGAGGTTACTTAATGTGAATATTTGCACTCATGTGTTTTTTTAATAATTTATATATCAAATTAAAGCTTATTTTTTTGTCATCACTAAAACACATGGTTGCCTGGAAAATGGCTGCCGCAAGCAAAGGTTGCCATCATTCGAAATATTTTATTCTGATTCCGTTTGACTGAGAATAGACGATGAAATACGCGATTTGCCTTATGTTTTAAATTAAAATATTATATAA
>JAATLQ010031067.1:0-10194 GCA_013421005.1 Heliconius erato x Heliconius himera | reverse complement strand
AAAGTACACAATAAATTTAAGCAACTTTTATACATAAAAATTACAAATAAATCAAAGTAGCTTTTAGTGTTTATTTCATTGTAATCGCTTCACTCTAAGTAAAAGATATAAGTATTTAAGTTTTCAAGAAGTTTATATTTGAGATAGTAAAAAATCGATACAAGTAACGCTATCTATTGACAACTAATAGTAGGTACTAACGAATCTTGATAACGCAAAAAACGTTCTGTGGAGTTAAATACTAATTACGACGGGAGGAATATCAATAATTTTAATACTTTAGCACAACATCGTTTTCGGTTAATATAAAAACAGCATTTTTAAACTGTCCTTAATTTTAAACCTAAATAGATGGCGCATCTAAATAGATGGCGCATCTGAATAGATGGCGCATCTGAATAGATGGCGCATCTAAATAGATGGCGCATCTAAATAGATGAGCGCATCTAAATAGATGGCGCTTTGCATAAAAAAAAGTATAGTTTGGAAAGGTTACTGCTACACTCTATCAAAAAATAATGTACTTAAAGTTTTAAAGATGTAATGTACTTAAAGTTTTATATTTGAAAAAAAAAAGAAACATACGCAATGATATCTATTGACTACATATGATAATGAATGTTGATAACGCATAAAACATATTGTTGAGTTATTATTTGTTAAACGTTAATTACGTCGTGTAAGTGTAATCTATACTTATAATAAATTTAACATAAACATAGAAGTATTTTTCTAACAATGTTCGAATGGTTACAGTTCAAATGTAAGTCCAATAGATGCGCTGTGCATAAAACGTCGTTTTCTGAATCGCGCTGGCAAGATTCTGGGCAAAAGAATGACTTTAGAAACGTCTTATTTATTTGACCGTTGATAAATTTACGTAAGTTACGTTTTTAAAGTACAATTGTTCACAGTACTAATTACAAAGTAAACTAAATTGAATTGTTGGTGAAAATTACCTTCGTCACAGTCTAGCTTAATTCGTAATTATTTAACACAGTGATAAAAAATGATTTAATATTCAAAGAAATGTTTTGAATAGGTTCTTCAGTACGTTCGTTCGTTTATGTAAAAAATCTCAAGAAAAAAATGCTCTGACACTGTTAATAAAAATATCCCGCAGTATTATTTCATAACTTACAAGCGACACGTACCGACATTGCACTATTGCACCTGTATGTTGCATGTATGTATGTGCCAAGGGTATTTTAGGGTACAAAAACATCTCAAAATCCTTTTAAGATAACTTTGTTGTTTGTCTGTCTGTCAAGAGTATTTTGTACAAGATCGCTTAAAGGTACCTCAAGATACCTCAATGTTCAAGTCTATATTCCCTTAGAGCACAAAAAAATCTATCTTCTAAATCATCGCAATCAAATGACGATAAACTATGAGGGTTTATGCATCCCGTTGATACACAATTACGAAATTTGTTAAGAAGTTAAAACTTACGGCACGTATAAAGGAAAATTCCAAAATTATTTTCAAAAATTGACAACTTATTGTATTTGTGTCACAGAAAAAAACTATTAGGTACAAATTTTAATCTGTACTTAATTTGATACAAAATGACAACTTTAATAAGTTATTCTTTTGGTGTATCTCCATTCTTGAAACTGGTACGAAACTCTCGGGTCATGAGTACGACTTGAACTTGACCGAAAATATTGATTATTTCATAGATTATATAAAAGTGCCTAAAAACATGCTTTCTATGTATATTCTGTATACCAATTATATATTTACTTAAAATATGTTACTAATTTAAAAACTGTACAGGAGCTAATAGAAGTTATTTACAAAGAATATCGTGAATACTTATCCAAATAAATAAATTAATAATTAAGGCTGTTTGTAATATCTCTATTTCTTATATGAATAATTATCTAATTCAAGCGGGCAAAGCCGCGGGCAGGCCGCTAGTCTCTAATATTTTGTGTGTAGGTACTTCAATGTGATATATCGCGACATATCTACATGATGTTTACGAGTACATCATCCAAATTATATTCTATAATTATATAAAATTTTTGAACATACTTTTATATTCTGTGTTAGATCAGATAACAAAATATATTTATGTAGGTATATCATATTTATAATGAAAACATTACATTTGTTATCTTTTTAAGTAGAATTTAGAGTGCCTTTTCATTTACACATACATATATGTAGATGATAAAAACGTTCGCACTTATCCTTTACAAACACAATGTTCTGTAGTTTCTATTTTTTTTTTCAGCTTCACGCTGTATCCCGCGCACAGCAGGGTAGGCAGAGGGAACTTAGTGTTAAGACACTCCGTTCCCCACTTTCCGACTTCTGGAAGCACTGCGTGCTGAGTGGCGGAACTCAACGCCGCGCTTCGCCTCGACACCAGAGCGAAGAAATGAAAATATATATTTCACTTCCACGAGTTTCCACGAGTGGGGATCGAACCTACAGCCAGTCGATTTTACAGTCATAGTTTGTTCCTCTGCGCCACGACCGGCCTCAGTTTCTATGTAGTTGTATATTATCTCAGACACTCCAAATAATGTACATTGTTGGTTTTTGTTTTATAAAATTATGTACGTAATCCACATTAAACTGACAGTGCTGATGATTTTTTATTGATCAGAATTGTAGATTTTTTTTTCTTTAAAATGAAATGAATGAATTAACAAATATAAATAAATTACTCATAAATTACTGCTTATTGCTACTAGTACCTATTTAAGAGGTATATAAATTAATCAGCTATTTGGCTTTGCAGATTTTTAGAAAGGAAAGTTAGAGCACATTCATGCATTCGATTATATAACAACGAATATTAGATAGGATCTCGACGAATTCTGGAAGCATTGCGTGTTGAGTGGCGGAACTCAACGCCGTGCTTTGTCTCGTTACCAGAGCGAGAAAAAGAAAATATTAAATATTTAATTTCCTTCAGTGGATCGAACACACAACTTATAGCATTTACAGTCACACTTTGTGCCCCTGTGCCACGACAGGCCTCAATTTAGGGCTAATATTATATGGGTAAAAAAAATAATTAAATTAGCTTCACGCTGTATCCCGCACACAGGTAGGCAGAGGGAACCTAGTGTTAAGACACTCCGTTCCCCACTTTCTGCCGAACTCTGGAGGCATTGCGTGTTGAGTGGCAGAACTCAACGCCGCGCTTAACCTCGACACCAGAGCGAAGAAATGGAAATATAAATTTAAGTAAATATTTCATCTCCTCGAGTGGGAAGCAAACCCACAACCAGTCGGTTTTGCAGTCACACCTCGTGCCGCTGCGCCACGACCGGCCTCGGATAGATCTGTATTAACTATTAATATAAGGTAGGTAGTGAAAACTTGTGTTTAGTAGTTATTGCCAGCAATATGGGTTAACAACATCCACAAACATTCCTATCGTGTATCTATCGGTCGATGCACGTTTGCTCTAATTTCTAGCAAAATAATCGTTTATCGAACAGCGTTCCATTATATACTAAGTTTTATATTGCCTTTGGAAATTATCCACGTATATATTTCTTATTTAATATTGTTATATATTTTTTTATAGTTTGCCTTTTACTCGCTGAATATGTAAATGCGGATGATAAAGTTGATTAAATTATATAATTAAGTTTATTTTTACTGAGTAGCCTATATAATATATTTTTGTGTGAACATATTCTTATTGTAAATCTTTTTTTTATTTTTCAATGGTTCGCATATAGCAGGGTACGCAGAGGGAAACTGGGAGCCTAGGGTTCGCTCGTTCCCAAGATACTTCCGTTCCCCACTTTTCACCTTATTGCTATCGAAACGAAGAGAAAAATCCTCGACTGAGAATTGAACCCACAACCTGTGGTGTTTGCAGTCACACACACAACCCTAGTTTTCATTTTCACAAGCCAACGGTACCACAGTGGCTCCAAGACGTAGACGTAAATAGAAAGCACATACCAAGTCTATTGCAGAAATCGTTTTGCATAAAACGTGTTTTCATTCATGCTATAAATATATAGATACCGTCATTTTGCAGGACGAATAAATCAAATTTATCTTATTTAATAAAGATGAATGTACACAGATGTTGACATTTGGGTAGGTAACTTAACTTACTGTTGCTGTTTATATAAGTCTATGTAGGAAGTCGAGTCTAGAGGCCGGCGAAACGTGGGGAACTGAGTTTCTTAATACTAGGTTACCTCTGCCTACCGTGCTGTGTGCGGGATACAGCGTGAAGCTGGATCTAGAGGCCAGTCATGGCGCTAGGACACAAGTGTGTTACTGTAAACGCGACAGGGTGTGGGTTTGATTCCCACTCGAGGAAATGAAATATCTATTAAATTTATATCTTCATGATTTGTTTCTTCGCGCTGGTGTCAAGGCAAAGCGTGGTGTTGAGCTCCCCCACACAACACACAATATCTCCTCCTTCCTCCTCCTTGAATTCGGTGGAAGATGGGGAACGGAGTGTCTTAACACTAGATTCCCTCTGCCTACCCTGTTTTGTGCGAGATACAACGTAAAACCGAGTTAGGTCTATAAGAAAGGCTTATCGATTCGCATATACCCATTTTAGTCGCGGGAAACAAAAACTAGAATATTTTTTCTTGGCCATAATCTATTTGTTTTAGATACTGGCTATTTGTTTTAGGTTATGCTATAGATAATCTCAGTTTAGTTGGACAGGCCAGGATATATTATCAGATATTGGACATAAACATCCGTCCTCCGACTCCACTTCAGACTTTGTGAGCTGCCCCAAATACGTCGATAAACCAACTTATCTTATAAAGTGGTTATTGAAAACGTTTAACGAGTTTCGATATAAATATACATTGCATAATTAGAAATAATTTGATTGGGCAATTTCGATTTCATGAATTATTATTTCTGTATTGCATTAAATTAAAACTTGTATTTATATTAATTGATTGAATATTAAATTGTAGATATAAATAGATGTAATCTTATCAGATATTTTGAAATGGCTATGTATCAACACAGTTTTTTGTGTACAAATCTATTTTTTTAGGTTCACGTTGTATCCCATATATAGCATAAGTAGGCAGAGGGAACCTGGGGATCTAGCGTTAAGTTACTTCGTTCACACTAAAACACTTTCTTTCCCCTTTTTCCGCCGAATTCTGGAGGCGCAATGTCTCCATATGTTAAATGGCGGAACCCAATACCACGCTTTGCCACGAGACCAGAACGAAGAAATTAAAATATTAACTATATGATTTCCGCCATAATCGAATTCACAACTTGTTGCGTGTACAGTCACACGCTTGGGTCCCTGCGCCGCGACCTGCCTGATGCAACTACTATTATACCTTATCTAAATACTATAATAATAATTAAAAATGCTTACCCGCACACGCAGTACATGGTACACCACCAGATAAGGCTTTATAGAAGAATATCTCGCCGCTGTCAAGATCGCGAGGGCTCCACGCGGCCGGTGCGCGTGCGCCGCCCGCGCAGCACTCCGCACGGCCCACTCGTAGCGCCGCCACCGAGCTGCACCGCCCGCCACGCTCCATCCCCGACCAGCAGATACCGGCTGATGATGAATACAATTGTTAAGTTTTTTTATTCAGCTTCACGCTATATCCCGCAAATAGTAGAGATATTCCGTTCCCATAAAAACATTTCCGTTCCCCACTTTCCGTTAAATTCTAGAAGCGTCGTGTGTTGAGTGGCGGAACTCAGCGCCGCACTTTGCCTCGTTAGCTGATCGAAGAAATGAAAATATTAAATATTTAATTTCCTCGAGTGGGAATCTGATCCAAAATCTGTCGCGTTTACAATCGCACACTTGTGCCTGTGCGGCTCAGGTCTCAGGCGAATTGTTAAGTTTATGGCAACGAAGCCATCGTGACCTAGCGGGACAAAGTGTGGTTGTAAAACAGTGATTGTGGGTTCTCTTCCTACTTTGAGATATTAATACTGAACAAATTGAGATAGATAGGAAAGCGACAAACCGAGTTTGTATGTAGAGAAATTAATGTTGCGACCTAGGATATTAGTTTTCTACTTTTCATATTTTTAGAGATATTGCTTGTTTCGATCGGACAAAGAGATCTTGGTAAGACAAAGGGATGAAGAAAGTTATTACCATTCCCTTTATACAAATTGAACTGACAATCATCGTCTAAGCTTCTCTACTGCGACACGATGGCGTTTTTATAATAAACATTGATTTCCTATTATGTGACTGCATGCTTAAGTCATTTTTCATAGCAACACAAATTATGTAAATAATCTTTTCTATATAAGGCACATATTCATATTACTTTCATGAAACTGATTCTTTTATTTATTTAGAAAACGTATAAAATTTTTAAAGTAGGGTGATTCAAGCGCTCTGACCGCTACGCCACACATTCTTAGTTTATTGAATAACATAAGTTATATATTAATAAAGCAATAATTAATTTACAAATTTGTATGACAGATGCTATTAACTAAAAAGGTCGTTTCGGCCGTCGTGGCGCAGGGGCACAAGGGTGTGACTGTAACGCGAGAGTGTGGGTTCGATCCGCATTCAGGGAAATCTATTATTATTCATTAATATTTTCATTTCTTCGCATAGTCACCAAAGCCAAAACCCGGCGTTGAGTTCCACCACTGAACATAACGCTTCGAAAAATACGGCTGTAATTGGGGCACGCCGTGTCTTAACAATATGTTCCCTCTGCCTACCCTGGTATATGCGAAATACAGCGTGAAGCTGATTAAATTATTAACTAAAAAAATCTATTAAGCTTTATAAGCGGGTGCACTTTAAAAGTGACCAATGCGCTATGCATTATATAAGGTCCGAGGAGTAGCGTGCATGTTTAAACGGTGTTTATTCATATTGGTTATATGCACGCAACCGATGTGAATACATTACCTCCGTTCTGTTATCGTGGCCCTTTGATCGTAGCAAAAAGTATAAATTAAATTTTTCATTTTATATGAAAATATTTTAAGGCCATCTCGTAACGTTAGATTAAAAGTACTATATTTTTGCTTTTAAACGTTCCACATTTAGAAATTCTAGATAATATTTTTTTTGTGGCGATTTCTTTATTTATCCATAGATTATTTGGAAGATGGATGATTTAAAAAAAAACAGATATAGAGCACGTTTCACATTTCAAAATAATAAAAACGTCGATATAATTTGAGAAGTAGATAATATTAAAAGGTGATGCGTGTGCGCATTCCGTCGGGCTCCATGGCTGAGTCAGCGCGAGGTAGACGAGGGCCAGACGGTACGGCCGCGCCCGCGCAGCCCCCACACCCGCCGGTCAGCCGGTCGGGCAGCTTGTCTCTCCTTTTTCTTTGTACTTGTACGTGTTAATTTTAAAACACACTGTATATAATGAAACATTTCAAACGTACGCCATTGTTGCTTTGTGAACTTCAGTTTTGGTTATAGTTATTTTGTTGGTAAATTTAAGTTTTAATTTCCATGAAGTTCTAAACGGGCAATCATAAAAATGTTAATATTATAAACCAGTTCTTTTTAAGGATACTTAAATAAAATTATAAAAAGAATAATATTCTTATACTTTCTATATTTAAAATTATTGTTTTCCATATTTAATTTAAGATTTATTAAATTTCAATATGAGTTAGTGACCAATAATCTTCTGCCTGACAACAAACCAGAACTCAACGGCTGATTTGCTTGTATAAAAAAACAGTATTAATATTATAAATCATATATTATAAAGAGGTTGACGCCGAGAGCAGTGGTAAAAATGTAAATGAAACTGTATAGCGATTATCGCGCGGACCGCGGCCGTTGACTCGCGGCGCTACATCCTATCTTCCGTACGTATTATGATTATAGTATAAAAATTGTTTATATATATACAGTCAAACAAAAAAGGCCAGTCGTGGCGCGGGAGCACGAAGCGTGACTGTAAAAGCGACTGGTTGTGAGTTCGATTCCCACTCGAAGAAATGAAATATTTATTTAAATTTATATTTCCGTTTGTTCGCTCTGGTTTCAAGGCAAAGCGCGGCGTTGAGTTCCGCCACTCAACACGCAATGCCTCCAGAATTCAGCGGAAAGTGGGGAACGGAGTTTCTTAACACTAGGTTCCCTCTGCCTATCCTGCTGTGTCCGGGAAGCGTGAAGCTTTAAAAAAACTTTAAACTTATATAGAGAGGATATGACGGGTTGTCTCTTATATATATATATACAAGTATACTAGAAGTTATTTCAGCAAATGTATTACATTGAAATATTTAAAATAATAGTTTTAATACTAACTATAAAATATACGTTATTTATTACATAACTTATAAGCTATATTGGTTTTACATTTCAAACCAGTATTTCAAATAAAAAAAAAAAGAGTGTGAAAACACTAACAGCTCACTAGTTATAAATAATAGCCGCCCCCGCCTGTTGTCAGTTTTGGCGCCACATTTTGGAAGCGACGCGGATCTGAACCCACATGCTTCAGCTTTTTTTTTTGTTGCAAAAACTATTTTTAATTTAAACCTAACCGTGCCCGCTAGTTTTTCATCACATTCTTCATTAATTGAACTATGAAAAAAAATTGGAATTTTAATTGATATCTCATGTGTTGCCCGCAGCGTGTATTATGTAGTATATTTATATTTACTTTTATAGTTAAAATATATAGTTAAGATAGATATTCAATGAATCAAATATACAGTATATTTACCCATATCAGCTTCACGCTGTATCCCGTACACAGCAGGGAAGGCAGAAGGAACCTAATGTTAAGACACTCCGTTCCCCACTTTCTACCGAATTCTGGAAGCATTGCGTGTTGAGTGGCAGAGCTCAACGCCGCGACAGACATATTTACCCGTATTTTTAAATAAAATAGTAATTAGTGACGCACAGGTTTCAAATCTATGAATTTCTATTGTGTATTTACAAGAAAATTCCTTTCTGTAGTCTGTGTTGTAATCGATAGTAAAAATTGTCTCTACATCAGTAATAGTGTTGAATGTTATAGATTTTTTTAGCTTCACGCTGTATCCCGCACACAGCAGGATAGACAGAGGGAACCTAGCGTTAAACACTCCATTCCACACTTTACGCCGAATTCTGTACGTGTTGAGTGGCGGTAGTTCACTTCCTCGAATGGGAATGGAGCTCACCACCTATCGCTTTTACAGCCACTCGCTTGTACTCCTTCCTACACTTTTAAATATAAAGTATAATAATATACAATTATTGATCTTTTTGTAAAAAATATTTAGAAATAATGGATATTAGCGAGTAATTTTGAAGCGGACGCGAAAAATAAACAACAGGATGACGTGTCGCGGCCGAGACGCAAATAGACCGGTAGCGGCTTGCTTCTGTCACCTTCGATGCTTATGTGAACATGAATGGCACCAGAATAGACTCCGCTGAAACCGTACAGTTAAATATACACTGTGTTTATTTTGATTTTATTCTATCAACGAATCGTTTATTTCCGTTGTTCCGTTGACTCAAAATGTCCAAAATTATATTTCTCTTTGCAGGTGTCGAGTGACAGCAGACTGCGTGGATCAAATGGCGTCCAGGCGTATATATGAGAAGCATTTACTTGAACAAATATCAACTAATTTTAATTTTAGTAAAAAAAAAAAAACATACTACAGAACACGCGGATATACAGCAGGATTTGGAAACTTAATTAATAAAAGACGTGCTTAATAAGCTTCATTACTCAGCGATTCGTTTTTACTTTGGCATAAATGTAAATAAAAACTATCAATTCTACCAATGTATTGTACTATTGGAGAATACATGGACGGTGTTATAAAAAAAATAACTTTCTAGATAGTTCTAAAGTATTCCCTTCTTCAGCTTCACACTTCACCCGCATGTGTCAGAATAAACGGGAAAAGAGGGAGCCTAGTATTCCGACACTCCACTGTCCACTTTCCGCCAAATTCTGGAGACGTGTTGACTGGCGGAAAATGATAATAAATTAAATTAAATTAAAAAATTAAATTAGCTTCACGCTGTATCCCGCACAGAGCAGGGTAGGCAGAGGGAACCTAGTGTTAAGCCACTGCGTTCCCCACTTTCTGCCGAATTGTGGTGGCATTGCGTGTTGAGTGGCAGAACTCAACGTCGCGCTTAACCTCGACACCAGAGCGAAGAAATGGAAATATAAATTTAAGTAAATATTTCATATCCTCGAGTGGGGATCGAACCCACAACCAGTCGGTTTT
>JAATLQ010031066.1:0-10189 GCA_013421005.1 Heliconius erato x Heliconius himera | reverse complement strand
ATTTTTCCCGGGTAAATCAGTAAAATCGATCACTGAAAGTCCAATAAAAATTAGTTCAGTTATTCTGGATATTAGCTCGGGGAAATAGAAAGACAGAAAGAGATAAAATTATTAATAATGTAGCTGGTTTTGTTTAGTTTTTTTATTAATATTTTACTATGGTTACGTTTACTTATATTTTTTTATTTAAATTAGTTACATATTTTCACAAACAATTTCCTAAATATATCTATAAGCATTCGTAAAGTTTAAGCGGGCGAAGCCGCGTCCGGGTCCGCTAGTTGTAAAATAATAAAAAGTCGAAAAATATTACTGTGTTAGTAAACTAACATTCTATTTCGATTGTTGAAACCGGAGAAAATATAGAAAAGAACATGTTTCTGCTAGGTTAAGTTAGTGTTAGTCCGCTTACTTTAATACCAAGAGATTTTTGAGTATTTACTATTTTTACTATTATGTTATAAATCACTTACCATTTCTGGCGTATGAAATTAGAGACGACTAAATTTTACTGTTTTTAAAGTTTATTACTCAATAAAACAAAATTACAACATCACATTAAAAATCTGTGGCAAAACATGCATTTTTTTTAAATAAATCACATAGCAGGGTAGGCCTTAGGTTGGTCCGTCGAATTCTAGAGGCATTGCGTGTTGAGTGGAGGAACTTAACACTGCGCTATCGACTCCAGAGCGAAGGAACAAAAAAACTCGAGTGGAACCCACAACTAGTTGCACTTACAGTCACATGCTTATACTGGCCACAAAATTCAAAATGTCATTCAATAATCGATTCGAAATCATATTCAATTCATTACCAGTATCAGTTTGTTTATTTATTTAGAAAAATTACGAAAACACACACGAAAATTGTAACTGTGGTTATAGGGGTTAACCTAAACAAACACAAACTAACTCAGCGCGGCAAGAAACTTTAATTATAATGTATAATATACAGTAACCATGAAGATATGATAGTTACCTATCATACTCAATTGTTATAGTAAACTTCAACATATGTATGATTAGTCTTTGCCAATTTTTTTTTAAAAGAAAAATACCACTATTACAGTTTAATATATTAATATAAAAATATATATGCTTATTCGAAGTTCCCATTGGCTACAATACAGTTCTCTGAACGTTGATGCCAGTTATCAATAGCAGCAGTATTGTTTTAGGGCCTTACTCTCTAAAACTGGTTAAGATCAAAACTAGATGATGACCAGTCTTTAGCTCTTATGAAACAATGGGTAAATCGAGCTTTACACCGACCGAGTCATGCTGAAAGGACCATTCTTGCTTATTGAACAGCTGTTAAAGGGCAAGAATTGTATCTTGATACACTTGTGGCGATATTTAAATACGTTTTTCATAAAAACTACTCTGTTGAATTATTGGAAATCTTCTTTATATCTTTTAGCACAAATACGTTATTTCATATTAAAATATTGCTAAAATTTACATACCACCCTATTCTTTTTTATATTATCAGCTTAGAAATAAATAGTCCTAAGTCATCTTTTAAAATACGCCATATTTTTCTCGGTGCTCACATTTACATTCATCTCCCGAGATAAAGTCATTTGTTTTTGACAGGATTTCTCCAATTTTTTCCCTTACTACTTAGATCGCCTCTTTCGTAAGAACACTACGTGGACAGCCAGATCTTTTTCTGTCATCAACAAAGGAGGTTTCATTGTATCTAATTACAGGGCCTACGTCACTTTAGGAAAGCTGAAATTCATTTAAGGACAATATGTAGTTGTGAAGAAACATAAAATCGATAGTATAGCTCATATTTCGATACTAATGCCGTACCTTTTACATCTTTTTTTTTATCTTCACGCTGTATCCCACAGAAAGCATGGTGAGCAAAAGGAACCTGGGAACCTCGTGTTAAGACGCTTAGTTCCTATTAAGAGACACATCCGTTCCCCAATTTCCCACGTTTTCTGGAAACTGGAGATTAAAATAATTAATATTTCGTTTCGTCGAGTGGGAATCAAACTCCTAACCTGTCGCGTTTACAATCTCACGATTGATATATATTATAAGCTTCAAACTCAAATGGAGTGGAGAACAGATAATTGTCATTTTGGTTTGGCAGTCGATTGGGCGTCAAGCAAGGTTAGTTGGGCAACTACGCACGAATTAGCTTGGCCATTCAATTTATATTAAAACAATTGATTTTAAAACCTTAAAACATACTAAAATATTAATAGAACATTTAATTTAATTTCATAAAAAGTTAGTCTCTTCACTCCGATCGCGGACTCTAAAATCTAATCTTTTTTTAGGTTCACGCTGCATACCGCATACAGCAGGGTAGGCAGAGGGAACCTAGTGTTAAGATATCCCACTTTCCGCTGAATTTTGAAGGCAGTGCCTTTTGATTGGTGTTACTCAACGCCACGTTTTACCTCGACAACAGAGCGAAGAAATGAAAATATAAATGTAAATAAATATTTTATTTCTTCGAGTGGGGACCGAATCCACAACCACAATCAATAATTTCGTTAGTTGCTCTTTAATTATATCTTTACTTTGAATACTATTTTTTATTTTAATTTGGGCATTAATATTAAATAACCTTCCCAATATAATTATTATATATAGATTTATTATTTAGAAATCCAGAATTCGGCGGAAAGTTGGGAACGGCGTGTCTTAGCACTAGGTTCCCTCTGCCTACCCTGCTGTGTGGGATACAGCGTGAAGCTGATTTTGATTTTTGTTTTACTTTTTGAAATCAATTTGTCAAGGACCAGTTTCCCGTAATAATTTACTAATTTACATTTTTTCTGTATTTCTCGAAATTCTAACCTCAACAAATATAAGGATTGGGGAATACTATTTAGAAATCCTTATAACAACTCCCTTCACATTCCCAATAACATTCACTGGGCGAGTTGTAAAAATGCACTAAGTTTTAATAGAGCACCGTCTGTTTGGTTAGACACTACCCGGATTAAATGGTATCACATTTGAATGATGCAGTTTTCGCTTTTACTTTTACATGTACCAAAACCTTTTTTTTTCAGTTTTACATTGTATATAGCAATTATTTAAGATATTGTGCGTTGAGTGGCGGAACTCAATGCCAGAGCGAAGAAATGAAAATATTGATTAATAATAATTCATTTTTCCGAGTGGGGGTCGAAACCACAACCGTCGCGTTGCTGTCCCCTTGCTACTGCGCCACGACGGCCTCTGAAAAGATATCTATATAGATAATAAAGCTTTTTTTTATTAGATCTACTATCGATGATAATTAATATTATACAAATGAAGACAAAATGCATCATCTTTTAATGTATAGTACCGCAAGCAATATTATAGAAAAATAACAGATTGTTCGGTTTTAATTCTTTTAGCTTGTTTACAATTTCAATAAACAAAATGAACATTTAAGTTAATAAGACAAACTGATACAAAACAGATTAAAAATAAACTAATACAAAAAATACAAAATTACCATTTCCATTTTTACAATTTTTGTTTTTTAAGTCATCATTTTAACGACAACATCTATATCATTAAAATGTTTCTCGAAATATATCTAAGGCTTTTTTTTATTATTGTTTTGTATTTGAGATATTTGTGAAATCGGTGAGTTCCTGCCCAAGACTGTCCTACGCAGAGGTCTCACGAGAGGCGTAATTTGCCGTGCGTGAATGCCGAGACGGTATATTAAACCTAACCTTTTTATTACAACATTCTGGTTGCTTCGTAATTAAATGAGGCATCTATTATAGAAAAGATTTTTTTTTTGAAAATTTTATTGCGCACATTTGATGTTTAAAATTTTTTTTAAACAGTAAAATGTCAGACCATACTTTAGGGGTTCAAAATAAATAAATGTCTTCATAGTGACAGCTTATTTCTCATTTTTTTTCATTTACCAAACTATGCTTTCTGTTTTGCTGAAAACCCAATGAAAGTCCTCCCTGTGCTTATTGGGATTAACCCAAACAAACTCGGAGCAGCAAGAGACTTTAATTATAATTTATAATAAACAGTTACCATGAAGACATGATAGTTACACTTTATAACTCAATTGTTTTACATGTAACCCTTGACATAGGTAAATCAGCTTCACGCTGTATCCCGCACACAACAGCGTAGGCAGAGGGAACCTAGTGTTTAAGACATTCCGTTCCCCACTTTCTGGCGAATTCTGGAGGCATTGTGTGTTGAGTGGATCAACGCCGCGCTTTGCCTCGACACCAGAGCGAAAAAAATGGAAATATAAATTTAACTAAATATTTCATCTTCTCGAGTGGGGATCGAACCCACAACCAGTCGCGTTTATTACACTTTGTACCCCTGCGCCACGGCCGGCCTCATGACATTGACATAGGTATATATATGTATGTATATTATATATTGTATATGGGCCATATATGTATATGGTCTAACCATAAATATAGTTACAAAGAAAATCATTTTTTTTTATTGTACGTAGATATCATTTATTTCTATGAAAATGTGTTAGTTTAATACATTAATATAAAACTATTAAGAGTATATAAAAAAAAAAAAAAAATTAGCTTCACGCTGTATCCCGCACACAGCAGGGTAGGCAGAGGGAACCTAGTGTTAAGACACTCCTCACTCAAGAGTATATAAAGCTTATTCAAAATGGTATCCGTTGGCTGCAATACAGTATTTTACGTTGAGGTCAGCTATCAAAAGCAGCATGCGTTCTTTCTATGGGAAATTCTTCACTGTCAATCGTATGGATTGTCTAGACTCTAGAGCAAGCCTTGCTCTCTAAAACTGACTATAAATCATAACGCAGTGGATTAAGACCAGGACTAAATGACGGCCAGTCTCCCTAATTAACCTAATCTTAATTAGAAACGAAGGTTCTGGACTTCATCAGAGCTGAAGAGTGGCCGTCAACGAGTCCTGATCTTAATTTACAGAATTATGATATACGAGTATGGTCAATTTTAAAGATTAAGGCTTGCTCTATGCGCCATGATAATTTGGAGAACAATCCATACCTTCATGTTCTCAATAACATTCACCGGGAGAGTTGTAAAAATACACAAAGTTTTAATAGAGCACCGTCTGCTTGGTTTAACACGACCCGGATTAAATGGTGTCACCTTTAAATAACTCTTTTACTTTTACAGCTATCAAAACCTATATAATTTTTTGCACAGAGAACCTAGAGTGAAGACACTCCGTTCTCTATTTTCGCCGACTTTTTGCGTTTGAACTCAACGCCGGGCTTTTGCCTTGGTGCAGAGCGAATAAATTAAAATATTAATAAATAATAATTCTACCCCTCGAGGGGGGATCAAACCCATAACCGTCGCCTTGTGACCCTCTACAACGACGGCCTCTAGGAAAACATAGGAAACTCCTATACGAAAATACAATCTGGCTTACATTCATCAAATAGTGCTTATCATTTTATCTACATAATTATATGTGTCGATTTCAGGGTTAAGCAAACAAATTTCAAACGAATACTACACATAGCAGGGTAGGCAGAGGGTACCTGGGCATCTAGTGTTAAAATATTCCGTCCCCATTAAGGCACTTCCGTTACTTACTTTTTTTTTGTACAAATCTTCCAAATTTTAGATATAAATAATTTTAGAAACAATATAAGTTAAATCTAAAAGTATGTTTAAAAAAAAATCATTTGTTTATTTCATTATAGCAATTCATTATATTTTACATGATATTAAATAATTCATAACTTTCAGTTAAATCTAATTTAAAGATGCGCAAATAAGGTAAATACGACTTCATATTTTGAATTGCGCAACTTACGTTTCAACCGAAGTGACGGAATGAACTCGCCTCCTCGAGATAAACGCCTTTTCGGGATTCATAAAGAATTTTGTAAAATATATTTTGCTGGCAACCTGGTATATGAAATGTAGATATATTTTATCTAAGATAGTTAGTTAATTTTGTGTAAAATAGTA
This sequence comes from Heliconius erato x Heliconius himera, assembly GCA_013421005.1. Taxonomy (NCBI): domain Eukaryota; kingdom Metazoa; phylum Arthropoda; class Insecta; order Lepidoptera; family Nymphalidae; genus Heliconius; species Heliconius erato x Heliconius himera. The sequence goes on along the minus strand of JAATLQ010031066.1, from coordinate 4,239 downwards.
TATAATATGTGCTGAATTTTAATAATAGCAAATGAAAACTTTAGTTAAGTACGGCGTCGAGTTCCACCACTCAACACGCAATGCCTCCAGAAATTGGCGGAAAGTGGGGAACAGAGTGTCTTAACACTAGGTTCCCTCTGCTTACCCTGCTGTGTGCGGGCGTGCGTACAGCGTGAAGCTGAAAAAATAAACTTTAGTTTGACGCCGTCTAGTGCTGAGACTTAAGACACTCCATACCCCACTTAACACTCAACATTCGAGACATTGCATGTTGAGTGGTGGAACTCAGCTCCACGCTTTGCCTTGTTACCTTGTTACTTTAAAATAACGAAACGATACACTTATATTCTTATATATTTATAAACCAATTAGGAGCGAATTAAAGCCACCCATTTCAAACTCACTTTTTCCAAGCAATATTTGTATAAAGTTACAAAAATAATAAAAAATATAAAAATAGACAATATTAATCCGGCTTAGCCTAAGCTAACAATCGTATTAAAGCATAATATTTAAGAGAAAAAATGCAGAGGCCACAGGTCATACAAAAAGCTCTTTTACTCATAGAGCACTTTGTAGAGTACCTACACCATTGTTTACAGACTTAGACATTACGGTCGCAGCACATCCATTATCAATTATCAACAACGGAATCGACAATGATTTCCATACTAATACAACGAAAATTAAATTAACTGGTAGGTACATATGGAATATTGATATCATGTATACAATATCTCCTAACTGTGACGCATTTCGCCAATTCCTTGTGTCCTGTGACATGCAAATCTTGTTGATAGCATTAAATCGAGTAGAGAAGTAAATGAGTCGATGTGGGCGATTTGATGTAACTACAAAGGGGGGAACTGGGGAGTCCCCACACGTATCTGTATACGATTGTAGATGGTCGCGGTCGGCGCGGATGGATAATTCTATTGGAAACACCTTTGTCGCGGCTTCGATTTCGCGTAACGAACCGGTTTCGCTATAGCCCCAGGAGTTGGTGTGTAATTTTATTTTACCTAACATGTTTATGCTAATAAGGTAATTTGTGCACTCTGCGTTTGTGCGCCACGCATTGAATTAAAAAATCTGAAATGTGAATTTAAAACTTTATAAAAGTACTTTATACGTCTTTTTAAAACCGACAATTAAAAATCAATTATGTTAATTAATAGACTGAAATCCTAGGGCCCCTAGACCTATGTCATATTAACAAAGCCGAAATTTTGAGTATTAATAGTCTAATATGTAGTTAAGACAATAAGCGTACTTACTAACTTAAAGGGGAGGCCTTTCAGAGGTAGTGCCAACTTAAGGAACCTTTAAATATGTTTTTTAAAATAATATAAAAATATATATATTTATTATTACCAGGCCGTTTACGTGGGCCTTTACTTCTTTCAGACGCTCTAAAGATTGTTTCTGGTTAGGGTAAAATACAATGCAAGCTTTAATTTTAAAAATATTATTAACGGTCCATTTCAAGGCCCCCTATTAGCATTCAGGCTCGATGGCTCAAACATCCTCCCAGACAGAGATATACCTTTATTTGGCGCTACCTCTAAAAGGGCCCCATTTTCAAGTTAATGTGTACGCATACTGCCTTTACTATATATTAGACTAATAGTCCTCAAAATTTTGCTAAAATGACGTAGGTCTGGCGGCCCTAGGATCTTGAGCTATAAATGTTAATAAAATTTGTCATGTCAATGTCAGTTGTATATTCGATCCCTCACTCAGATGAATGATTTATTTTCATTTCCTCGCCCTAGCAAAATAAAGAGCGGTGTTAGATTTCGCCACTTTACACGCACGGACAGAAAATACAGAAAGTAGTGTCTTAACACTACTCACTGTGCCTACCTCTCTATGCAGTAAATAATATGACAGTATAAACTACATTACGTTCTTAATACAATTCAATATCTATAAAGAGTTTCAACAGTACGTCAGATATCACCAATTTTTACGAATGTACCAGGCTTAATTACAGAGGGTTATAAGGGAACACGAAGAGTGGTCATCGATAAATAAGTGCGTATGCGAGCTGTATTGGCTCCTACCCAAATTGAAGTCGAGAAGCAGTACCAATTTTTGAATGAATATGAACATGAATTCAAAAGAAAAAAAATGTGAACAGTATTTAATTAATGTAAAATAACTCATTTACATGACTTATATTTAAACAAGCTCTGATAAGTCAATAATTTATTATTGTTTTTTTAATATATATCTATATCTATTCTTATAATAAAATTTTAACGGATGTACGGACGGATATGGCAAGCTTCCGTTAACATATAAGGTTTATTTATTTACAATCGGTTCATAAATAAAAAAGTTATATCAATTTAAAGTACTTAGATCGATAAATGTTTCTAATTGCTATAACAGTTATTTTATACAATTTTTTTACTGTATTTGTTTAATCGTTACCTTTCAATTTGTATGATGGTAAAAGCATCGAGATTTTAAGATTTAGGATCGGGATCGGAATTTACGCGGGAAGTATTCCGCTTGCCATGCACGCGTACTTACCGTCTAGCTAAATACCGTATAGCTAAATAAACCGTAGACTAATTTATAGCTAAAATAAATTAAAAATAAATTCCCAAAAGATTTAAATTACTTAATGAGGCCGTCGTGGCGCAATGGTATAAGGGTGTGACTTTAAACACGACAGTTTTGGTTTCAGATTCCCACTCAGGGAAATGAATTATAATGTATTAATATTTTGAGGCCAGTTGTGGCGCATGAGCACGATTGTGGGTCCGATCTTCACTCGAGAAAATGGAATTTTAATTTCTATTTTTTTCGCTCTGATGTCGAGGTAAAGCGCGGCGTTGAATTCCGCTACTCAACACGCAATGCTTCCAGAATTCGGCGGAAAGTGGGGAAGGGAGTGTCTTAACACTAGGTTCCATATTCATAGTACAACTTCTGGATTGTGATAGGGAAATACCTTATAGGTTTTGATGATGCGGCGATTAAAGTTAACAAACTTAAGTTTACTTCTCATTTCATACTAAATAAGTGTATATGCCCACTCGAACCTAATTGGTCAGTTTTTTCTTAAAAACACTTAAAGAAACATTCATTTATTTCAAGCGGACGTACTCGCAAGGGGGCCGCTAATATCAAATATAAACAAGTAAATAAAAACTAAATTTATTGACCTTATATATACTTTTTTATCTATTACTAGAGGGCGCGCGCGCGGCTTCGCCTGCTTATTAGGAGTGAGTTCTAAAAAAACCACGAAACACGTGTTCAATAAAATATTTTTAACAGTCTGAATTTAATTTTTTATAAAAATCGGTGGCAATTTAAAGATTTTTCCATATAAACTTTCAACTCCTTATTTGAACCCTTAGGGGGTGAATTCTTAAGAACCATGAAACACGTGTTCAATGAAATATTTTTAAGAGTCTGAATTTCAAATTTTATAAAAATCGGTACAGATTAAAAAAAAAATCCATACAAACTTTCAACCCCTATTTCATCCCTTTAGGGTTAAAATTTTTCAAATTCCCATCTTAGTGGATGTCCAGAATATGAAAATAAACATCTGCCCAAATTTCACGTTTCTACCATCAGCGGTTACGGCTCTGCGTGTGTCTTACCTCAGTCAGTCAGCACAAGTCCTTTTATATATATATAGATAATAAATAGAGATATATTTTTTGTCTTTAGAAAGAGAAAGGAAATGAAATCATATGTAATGAACGTTCACAACAGTACCTACATCATAAAGTCTAATGCGTGCTGGTGCATCGGTTTCCACGTGATGTACGTACATATAGCGCATGGTTAGTGATCTGTAGACATTGGATATATGCAAATGCACACTAAAGGCCTTTTGCGCGACGGTGCATATTTTAAATTTTTTTCGCGAACGAAAAATATCATCATATTTTAAACAATGACTATTTTTTATTTAATTTCGATCAGCAGTATTCAGGATTTTTTTTTTTTTTACATTTTCATTTTTATATTTTACTAGCGACCCGCTCGCGGCTTCGCCCGCTTTAGCTACTGAATTATTCATATAATGTACCTCTGTTTGCAAAGCACTTAAGATTACTAATGTGAAAATTATTGAAACCCTAATGCAACCCACATTTTCGTAGCTCCAATAAGGATGTTCCAATTGTTTAAAAAACACACACCTGAACAAATGACACAAACAACAGAAAACTTAAACGAAAGAAATTATAAACAACAGACTACCTACTA
>JAATLQ010031065.1:0-10189 GCA_013421005.1 Heliconius erato x Heliconius himera | reverse complement strand
TTAGGTTAGGTTAGTATTGTTATGCAAAAAAAATAAAACGAAATCCGCGGTAAATTAATTAATTAATCAAAATGGTGCGCCACCAACACAAATATGAAACGGTTCTATGATGAGTAGGTTAGGTTAGGTTAGATATTCTTATGTTAAAGAAACCGCGACCCGCGAGAAAATCCGCGGAAAATTTTGATTGATAAGGCGATCAATTTAATGAGCCAGAACGCACCAATCCCTACTACTCTCAGGGCCACGACGGCCTTAATAAAATTTAAATGAAATTTAATTTTTTTTTTATTTAGAAACTCATATATATAATTAATATTAAAAGAGAACAGAAAAAAAATACAAATAATAAAATTAAATACCTACATACTTACAATTAAAAAAAAGATATATTTTTATTTTTCTAATATATAAATTATTTTAACATATAATTAAATAAACAAAACCAAACATAAATTATAATTTTTTCAACTAAATCTATATATAAAATTCCAATATCATCATATAATCAGTTATCCAGGCCCTCGACCAAGGGGCGGGGGGCGGCGCTTCCGCAGGAAACACCGTGCTGTGATTGCACCCCTAATCACATTCACCACCATCAAGTCAACGGAAATTTGTCGAGATTGATTACTTACAAGGATCTATATTATCTTAATTCAAATTATGTATTTAGTTAATCTTTAAATTATAACTTGTTTTTATTAGATGTTTGTTAAATGAAGAATAGAAACCAGTCATGGCGCAGGGGCACACGTGTGTGTATATAATTGCGACTAGCTGTGGATTCGAGCCCTACTCGAGGAAATGAAATATTTATTGAAATTTATATTATTATTTCTTCACTGTGGTGACAGGGCAAAGACCGACGTTGTGTTCCGGCACTCAACACGCAATGCCTCCACAATTCGGCGGGAAGTGGGGAATGGAGTGTCTTAACACTAGGTTCCCTCTGCCTGCCCGGCTGTGTGCGTGATACAGCGTGAAGCTGATTTATTTATTTTTTTAATTTTATTAAAGTTATATAAAATAACTTTGATCAAGGAACATAAATCAATATTTGACTTATGTAATTTAGGAAACCATATTTTACCATTCTTACATATGTATAACCATATTTATTATTTTCTTAATCATACTTTCCCAATAATAATTTAACGTTAGCAATAATAATACAAAAAAAGTAAGAAATCTGTTGTGAAAAGTAAGAAACAATAAGTTGCAAAAAATGCAACAATAAAAACATTAAAAAATTAACAACATAAAAAGGAAAAGACGAAAAAGAATCGCCCAACGTGGGGCTCGAACCCACGACCCTGAGATTAAGAGTCTCATGCTCTACCGACTGAGCTAGCCGGGCTGACATGAGCATGTTCTAATATACTGATTATTTTACAAGATCATTATTATTCATTTTATTTAAAATGACGTTAATTTATATCCTTTTGTTAGAATTTTGTTGTTGTTGTGAATATTTTTTTAAATGTTTAAATATAATAATCAAAAATCAGCTTCACGTATCTAGTGTCCGTCACTCCGTTCCCCACGTTCTGCCGAATACTGGAGGCATTGCGTGCTGAGCGGTTGAGAGTTGGCGGAACTCAACGCCGCGCTTTGCCTCGATACCAGAGCGAAGAAATGGAAATATACATTTAAATAAATATTTCATCTCCTCGAGTACGGATTGCACCCACAACCAGTCTGTTATACAGTTACACTTTGTGCCCCTTTGGGCCACGACTGGCCTCATGTTTAAATATGATATATATTATATATTTATGTATGTTACTTATTATGTTTATTTTACTGTATATTTAAAATCAGCTTCACACTGTATCCCGCACACAGCAGGGTAGGCATAGGGAACCTAGTGTTAAGACACTCCGATCCCCACTTTCTGCCGAATTCTGGAGACATTGGGTTTTCAATGGCAGAACTTAACGCCACGCTTTGCATCGACACCAGAGCGAAGAAATGGAAATAAAAATTTAAGTAATTATTTCATCTCCTCGAGTGGGGATCGAACCCACAACTAGTCGGTTTTACAGTCACACTTTGTGCCGCTGCGCCATGACTGGCCTCAACTGTATATTTATTTATATTATTTATTATTAAATTCCTAATGCTGTAATTTAATACACCACCTACCATCTTTTTTTTTTATACAACTCCAACAACTAAAGGTTGCCTGTAAGAGATCGCCTTATTGTACATGTTGTTTCTATTAATTTTGTATATATATATATATATATATATATATATATAATATATATATATATAATATATATATATATATATATTGGGTAAATTTTATGTGCAATAAAGTGCATTGTATTGTATTGTTAATATTTTAACAATTTTATATTTATTGTTTGAAATATCAAAAGAAATTATTTTGAATTATTCTTAAGAAATCGAAATAAAAAATAATCGACATAGATACTACAACATGTTCACTACAGCAGTGTTGCAGTTATTTGTCAACAATAATATCGTAACATTCCCGCCTAAATTTATTTCTAACTATCATAAATTATTCATTAAATTTGAAAAAAACGAAATTTAATATTTAAAGTATTAATTGTATCAGCTTCACGCTATATCCCGCACACAGCAGTTTAGGCAGAGGGAACCTAGTGTTAAGACACTCCGTTCCCAATTTTCTGCTGAATTCTGGAGGCATTGCGTGTTGAGTGGCATAACTCAACGCCGCGCTTAACCTCGACACCAGAGCGAAGAAATGGAAATATAAATTTAAGTAAATATTTCATCTCCTCGAGTGGGGATCGAACCCACAACCAGTCGGTTTTACAGTCACACCTCGTGCCGCTGCGCCACGAATGGCCTCTAATCTCTATATATAATAAGACAGTAAAAATATTTTGTCTGTAAATTTAGTAATTTTGACTGAAATGGATAGAGGGACACATAAAAAGAATAATAGAAAGCAAAAAGATTTTTTTTGAATTTCTTGTCTGTCTATCTGTCTGTCTGTCTGTCGACATATTTTTGTCCACATTTTTCTCTAAAAGTACTGAACCGATTTACTTGAAAAATTCACCAATTGCTTTGTTTTAACTCAACTTAACTACTAAAGTTCGGTTCATCAAAATCGGTTCGTTAAAAAAAAAGTTATCGTCATTTGAATGAACTCAAGGCATTAGTTTGCAATAGCAATATAGCAATCGCGCTGGTAAGATTCCTGGCTAAAGAATGACATTCGAAACGTCTTGATTATATGACTGTTGATAAAAATATGTATTTTTGAAGCACTATTATACAATTTTTCATACAATAAAGTAAACAAAATTGAACTATTAAAAACTGTACAGGAGTTAATATGCAAACATTACAGTTATTTTACAAAGAATATTATGAATCCTTACCCAAATCAAAAATTTTACATTTAAGGCTGTTTCTGAAGCAGTACATAAAATTATTAAGTAACATCAGCACATTTAACAGAGCTTTAAAAAACATAACATAGGTAAAAAGAACGTAATGTTACAAAAATATATACATATAATAAATAAGTAGCTTTATGTATATTTTATGAATATCAAATATCAACATTGGTCATATTTTTTAGTTCGAAACAATCAAAAAATCTTATAGAAGTTACGATAATGTCGTAAAAAAACATATTAGAATATTACAGATTAAAGTAATAAAAAATCATATTAGACGTCATTAGAGTTGTCAATCAATTCTGTTTATTAAATCAAAATCATGTATATTAAACGGGCGAAGCCGTGGGCGAGCCGCTAGTATAATAATATAATATTTAAAGTCTAAATATAAAATTTGTTATAGAAATAAAATATAAATCAAAAATCAAAAGTTTTTGTTAATTATTTAGATTTTAATTAGAAGTTCTTCAAAGTATATGCAAAATTTATTGAATGGGTAGAAAAAAAATATTATCTATGTAAACAAATAGATATTCCTTGCATTGGTGAATATTACCAGCGGTTTTTCGAGAAACATCTAAACACAAAAATATGTTCTAAACAAAATGTATTTACAAATACGAATAAACTATTATTCTTCAATAGTTTCATAAGATTTTTCACAATTAACTCTATTTTAGTGATATCCATTGCTATCATTGCAGTCCACAACGTACCAGGTACTTGAGAGTCCATCTAGAGAGCTTGTAAAACAAATTAGTTCGTCTGCTACGACTACGAGACAAGACGTTCAACATATAAATATACTGGTATAGATATATGTAGCTGTACCGACACGCAGTTATGAATAGAGGGGTCCTCTCACAAAATTTAGGGTTCACTTGCAAGAAGCTTTCGTACCTACGAATTTTGTACCTCGATACAAACTACAAACGTATAAAATTAAGTCTTTAATGGTTTCTAAAATTATATTATTATTTTTTTAATTAATTTTCTAATAATAAAAAATGAGACATAACATAGCATCCTAATTTTTATTTTATCTTTTACCATTTAAATAGTAATATAAAAAAAAGTAAAATAAAAACCAGAAAAGACTGGATTTTCTAGGCTAGAGTAGATATATTTGATAAAATTCAAACTGTAGATATTAAATGTGTAAGAAATAAGAAAAATATATAAAGATTAATTTGGAAACAGTGTGCCGTATTACTTTGTGTAATAAAAAGTTATTTTTTTGTATCCTAGTGGAAAAGTAGTAGTTTGGACACCTAGTGTTATGACACTCCGTTAAATAAAATATATCATTTCGTCGAGTGGGAATCGAACCCACAACGCCTGCGCCAAGACGGTCTCTATCTATAATATTATCAAATTACAAATAGCATTATGCAGTCGTAAAAATAAACTGAATACCACCTCTGGGTATTATATCGAGATTTAGTTGTATGAAAATCAGTATAATATCTCAATATGATTAGAATTTATTTACAAATGTTAATATGTCGTTTCAACTATACGAAATAATAATAAATTAAAAAAAAATCGATAATCCTTTTAAGTTATTCAACACCTTTAATTAGTGAGACATATAGGAAAAATATATTGAACAAGCTAATAAATCATATTTAACTAAAAAACATTGATCTAAAGTTAACATTTATTTTTTTAAGGTTTAAATGACTAAATACATGTAGTATTTTATACCAACTTCCCTTTAGGGTGACCCATATCGTCCCATGTTAAGTAAATGGACATCCTTTCATCAAGAGCTTGTAAGACAAATTAGTTTGTGTTCGATAGACGACTGACATCTTAGTTGAGGGTTGTTAACATATCTATCTAAAGAAATATAATATCAACTGTAATGCCATATATTTTTTTGTAAAAATACTAAAACTTAAAAGTTTTGCGAATTATTATTTCTTAATATTTTTCTTCAATATAATAATATTTTTCTATAATATCAGTAATATTTTTTTACATTTCTTCGCTCTGGCACGAAGGCAAAAGCCCTGTATGGAGTTCCGCCACTTAACACGTAATGCCTTGAAAAATTCGGCGGAAAGTAGGAAACGGAGTGTCTATCACTATGTTCCCTCTGGCTAACCTGCTGTGTGCGGGATGCAGCGTGAAGTTGATTTTAAAATTTTTATTCTTATTTATTAGGTTTTTTAGCAGTAGGTCTCTCCGTCAGATCATATTCACCGACTCCGAGTCAGATCATATTGTGGATATAGGAAAATTTTTGTTGTGCAATGATACCTATTTAGGTATAAGATCCACAAAATATTGTACGTTTGTGACTAATAGGAAAACTAAAGTGTTTAAAATATAAACATTAATACTTATTTAGAAAACGTATAAAAAATTGAATGTAGCGGAACTCGAACCCGCGCCACCTGGAAACCGACCAGAACGTATGGCTTAGTGGTCAGAGAGCCTGGTCGGTTCCAAGGAGACGCGGATTCCAGTCCCGCTACGTTCAAATTTTTATACGTTTTCTAAATAAGTATTTTTCTTTCCTAAGTATGGAATAACACTTTAAAAGTGCTCAAAAATATAAACATTAATTTGAGTAATGACGATTTCAAGACTGTTATCAGATAACCTTATGTTCTTTTGTTTAGCTTCACGCTATATAACGCTCATAGGAGGGTAGTGCAGAGGGAACCTAGCGTTAAAATTTCCCTTACACTTCCCACTTTCCGCCGAGTTCTAGAGGCATTACGTGTTGAATGTCGGAACTCAACACCATGTTTTACCTCATTACCAGAGCGGAGAGATGATTATATTAAATACTTTATTTCCTCACGTGAGTATCGAACTTACAACCTGTCCTGCGTTTATTCGGCTCTGCATCACGATTGGCTTCAAACATGATGTATTTATTAACATAATGCAATTTATTAAATTACAGCTAAAGAAAACGCAAAAAAAATCCTTCCAAATCGGCTACTCAAACATAGATTATATAAAACAGAAGGTTTTATCTATCCCTTGTCCATGTCCAAGCATATTATCATCAGAGCCGCTCGGGCGGTGACCACGTGACCGCCTTTATAAAATAAATTAATTATATATAGAGAACTGTCAGATACCAGTAACAGGTATGCACGCGTCTGTTTTGTTCTTATAAAATTAAAAAATATTAACACTGCCATATTGAATGAGAATAGTTTATATTAGATGGTTGTATAATTTATTGACATTCGTGTTGTTTGTTTTCGTTTTCTTTGAAAATTAGAGGCTGTCGTGGCGCAGAGACACAACGTAACGCTACGGTTGTGGGTTCGATTTCGACTCGGAGGTATGAATTACTAAAAACGCTTTGCCTTGAAAATTTGGCAGAACACACAATGCCTCGAAAATTCGGCGGAATCTGGAAAACAGAGAGTCCTAACATTAGGCTCTCTCGGCCTTTACCTTGCTATATGCGAAAAGAAAAAAATCTTTGAACTATCATGATTAAATAACACCAAGCGTTGAGTCAACTCATTACAATGTCTACAACATTTTCAAGAGTGAATAGTGTAGAGCAATGTATGTATGTCTAAAATACGCTGTTCTCAAATTTACAAACGCATCTGGAATGAAAGTGACGATTAAAATACAGCCAAATTGAGAACCTCCTTTTTTTAATAGTATTCTTTTAAAAAATCAAGAAAGACGAGCGAATTTAATTGTAATGTTATTTTGATATTTATTACCTATATGTTTAACTCCCACATATCAAGCTCTATGTGTTAGGTGTCGAAATTAAACGCCACACTGTCTTTACGTAATTCGAGCAAATATTTTTGTGTGACAATTCAAACGTAATTGAACCTAGTAATCCGTAGTTACTTTAACAGGTTAAATTAACCCGTAAAATATTGAAATAATATTGAAGCCAGTCGTGGCGCAGAGGCACAAAGTGTGACTATAAAATCGACTGGTTGTGGGTTCGATCCCCACTCGAGGAGATGAAATATTTATTTAAATGTATATTTCCATTCCATCGCTCTGGTGTCAAAGCAAAGCGCGGCGTGGAGTTCTGCGAAGCCTCCAGAATTCAGCAGAAAGTGGAGAACGGAGTAGCTTAACACTAGGTTCCCTCTGTCTACCCTGCTGTGTGCGGGATACAACGTGAAGCTGATTTTTTTAATATTGAATAATTTATAATAACTGTAAGTAATATTACAGATATTTAGTTTACCTTCAATCGATTATTTTAGCGCATATACGTAACTACATTTTCAAAATTGTAGATTTGCACAATTTATTAAGGGTGAGGAAACTTAATACATTCTATTCTCAAGTGTACGCCGGAAACGGATCCAGGAGCCATTGTGGCGGCGGAAGTAGCGAAGACATCCTCTGCGCTATAAATTAGTCGTTTTAGCGTTGCATCGCTTATTTTTTATCTTATAAGCTACAGAAGGGTAAGGTAACTGAGGTTTGAGGCTAGTCGTGGGCACAAGGTGTGCCTGTAAACGCGACTGGTTGTGGGTTCGATCCCCACTCAAGGAAATGAAATATTTATTTAAATGTTTCATTTTTTCTTCGCTCTGGTGTCGAGGCAAAGCGCGGCCTTGTGTTCCACCACGCAATATCTCAAGAATTCAATGGAAAATGGAGAACGGAGTGTCCTAACACTAGGTTCCCTCTGCCTACCCTATCATATAAAATATAATATAATTAACATACATTATTACATTAACTTTATAATAATAATGAAACCTAACACACAGTATTCATTCATAATTTCATATAAATAACTAAAAAAAAATTGCTAATTTCTTTCAATAAATAAACAATTGAAAAGAACGCTCGAGGCCGTTTGGCGCCGACGAACGGCGGGAAAGTTCTTAACTTCGTCGTATTTCTAATAATTCACCACCATTTACATAAGGAAAAGATAAAGACAAGACGCGGTGGCCATTTTATATTTTTGCTTTAGAATTTCGAGGGGTGACAGGGGAACCCCGTATACTGATTATAGGCGGACCGTGTCGGTACGAATTTATAGCCCGTTCAACTTTCAAATCATTGAGCGAATTTCGAATTAGGGTTTTTTCATCCCCTTTATAAAAATATAACAATGGAATAGTGTTGTTACGTTTGGTTATATTTATTTTAGTGAAGTGATAGTTTCGTATTTTAAAAACAGGTCATTTAATTGATGAGGCCAGTCGTGGCGCAGGGGCACAATGTGTGACTGTAAAATCGACTGGTTGTGGGTTCAATCTCCACTCGACACCCAATACCTCCAGAACTCGACGGAAAGTAGGGAATGGAGTGCCGTAACACTAGGTTCCCTCTGCCTACCCTGCTGAGTGCGGGATACAGCGTGAGGCTGATTTATTTGATTTTATGTCGTTTAATTACAAATGATATATAATAATTATAAAATCAGATAAATCAGCTTCACCCACAGGGAACCTAGTTTTTAAGACACTCCGTTCCCCACATATATAATCATTAGTTTTTATTTTTCTCCTAAATAAATTGAAAATTCATAAAAAAAAGCAAAAATCTTGCTTTTTAAATAAGACGATCAATTAAGCTTGGAGTTTGAGCCAATTAACTTATAGGTTTTATATTATCCCGCTACGAAGAAATTTCTACGATTGGTACAACTTTTGTTATAACTTGTACAAAAGACGTGATTCAGCTTCATTATAAATATAAACTACAATTGAAGCCTTATATTATATTCTTAAATGTTTTTAAACATTTTTAAAGTGTTATTCCACACTTAGGAAAGAAAAATACTTATTTATAAACGTATAAAAATTTGAATGTAGCGGGCGGGACTCGAACCCACGCCTCCTGGAAACAGACCAGGCGCTCTGATCGCTAAGCCATACGTTCTCATCGAGCTACGTCGAAATTTTTATATGCTAACAACATAAATAAGGTGTAACAAGCGTAAATATACATTTAAGTGAATATTTCATCTCCTCAAGTGGGGATCGAACCCACAACCATTTTACAGTCACACTTCGTGCCGCTGCGCCACGACTGGCCTCATTCTTATATGATTATTCTTAAACGAATTTGAAAATTCCAATGCTTTCGGAAACATGTGTTTAAATTGTAGCTTAGACTAGAAGACTCAGAATAGGTATCTCTATTGAGAAGAGTATGGTCGTCTAAATGTTACTGTTGTTATCTAGTAGGTACCTACAATTGCTATGATATTTTCATATGTTCTCATATAAGTGAAAACTACATAATATATTATATACCTACTAAAATTGTGTAGGTAAACATTTAACAAATAATCTAGCTCTATAGAGGTAAACAATCAAAAACACGCATTTATTGAAGAATAGGGCGTCTTAAAGGCATATTTTTTACGTCCACCTTTCCATATAAAGAAAGCTTAAGACTTAAAAAACATCACACAGAGACATACACTAGATTCCCTCTGTCTATCCCGCTGTGTGCATACAGCGTGAAGCTGATTCAGCTAATATATATCTACATTAAAAACATAACCACACACTCCATAAAACAATTCACAATAAATTTAACTCACTAGAGAAGACTAATTCCTTAACTTGTCAACGATTATACCGGTAAAGTTATCGATATAAACTAAGTTTGGAATATTGCTTAGAGCATTCAATTGAAGACAAACTATAAATCTCCACAAATAGTGCAAACTATTTGTCCAATAAATCGACAAGTTGCCAACTTGCGAAGACCGGACTTACGTTCCAAGAAAGTATTTAACTTCTACGGACGCTTATTGACCGTGTAGTGATGGGACGATATCGTTAAAACATACG
>JAATLQ010031064.1:0-10188 GCA_013421005.1 Heliconius erato x Heliconius himera | reverse complement strand
CGCTCCACGCGGCCCCACTTGCCGCACTCCTCCTGGATCTCGTGGTGCAGCGCCTCGTCCACCTCCTCGGCCGACACCATGTTGCGCAGCAGCAGCGTGCGCGAGGCGCGGCGCCGCATGAGGCGCTGCATGACGAGGTGGCGCGCCGACTGGCCCGAGATGGACAGCGACTCCTGCTGCTGCAGCGTGTCGGGCGAGCTGTCCAGCAGCTTGCGCTGCAGCGCGGCGTCCTGCGCGGCGGGCGCGGGCGCCGGGATCACCACGCCGGGCGGCGGGATGGCGGGCACGGGCAGCGCGGCCGCCAGCGACGGCAGCGCGGCCGCGGCCGGCACGCCCAGCGCGCTCAGCGTGGACAGGCCCAGCGCCACGGCGTTGGTGGCCACGGCGTCCATGGCCTGGATCTTGGCGGTGGCGGCGGCGGCGGCCACGGCGGCGGCGGTGGGCATGGCGGAGGCCTGCGGCGGGCCCGCCAGCGCGTTGGGCGGCGTGATGGCGCGGCCCACGCGCAGGTACTGGCCGCCGAGGTCGAAGAGGTTCATGGACGCGATGGCCTCCAGCGCGGCCGGCAGCGTCGCGTACTCGATGAACCCGTAGCCCTTGTGCTTGTGCGCAGACGCGCCGTACGCCAGCTTGCAGTACGTGATGGGCCCGAACGCCTCGAACACGCTGCGGACACGTTATATTAATGTATTAAAACAAAGAGCAACTGTTGAGATTGTTTTTGGGACTTCTCAGCAAAACTACCTGAGGCACAAAGTCTGACTGTAATCGTGACTGGTTGGTTGTGGGTTCGATCTCCACTCGAAAAAATGAAATATTTAATTAAATTTAAATTTCCATTTCTTCGCTCTAGTGTCGAGGCAAGGCACCGCGTTGAGTTCCGCCACTCAGTACGCAACGTCTCCATAATTAGGCAGAAAGTCGTGGAACGGAGTGTCTTAACACAAGGTTATACAGTGTGAACTAAACAAAAAATATATAAACTCACTTCTTAATGTCATCTTCGGTGAGCTCGGGGTGTATGGAGGCGACGTAGATGCGGTTGTACTGCTTGGCCTCCTCCTGTATCTCGTCGATGACGGCCTGCGCCTGCGGCATGTTGGACGGACGACCCACCACCTTGATGTTCCTGTGGGACGGCCTCACACTTAAGCGACTGGACGGTCTGATGTCGTTATCACAACTACAATTCAGCAACTTCGACACTCCAACTCTTTAAATGATTAAGAACTGGGTTGTTAAGTTCGACAGTAGATAAAACGCGGTGGGATTAAAGAGATTTTCACACCACAATTGCAAAAATTTTTCAGGCTTTAATACCCGGACGTGGTTCCAACAGGATGGAGCAACTTCCCACATTTCTAACACTGCTATGCCCGTCATCCATCAACTTTTCCCTAGCAAAGTGATTTCTAAGAGAGAAAACATTTCCTGGCCACCTCGTAGTCCAGATCTAACTCCAATGGATTTCTTTTTGTGGGGCTACCTTAAGGCTAAAGTATACAACATTCCTGTTTTTCAAGCTTTATTTGTAAATAAAAATATAATTGTAATTCGTTTTATTTTAATTATTTTTTTTCATATCTAAGACTTATAGATCATCCTGTATTTAAACCTATAAAATAAAACGCTTGTACAATATTCGATATATTTTTTATCTTTTACATTATACCATAATTATTATTAGTGCCTAAGACACTTTATAAGACCAACTGATGCCATAAGAGTAACATGTAAGATTTGAATACTCTATTTTATCAACAAGTACAATTACCTCCCGCCGAGCATGACACCGTTCATCTGCTCGAGGCTGAGCTGCGCGGCCTCGGGGATCTCGTACTCCACAAAGGCGAACCCCTTGTGTTTCTGCGTGACGGGGTCCCACGACATGTTGATGGACTTGATGGGCCCGAATGGCAGGAACGCTTGCCGGATCGTGTCCTCCTTCAGTTCGAACGAGATCGAACCCACGTACACTCTGCGGACATACACATAAACATACACGAGCCTCAGACACACAGACATCGAGGAACACCAACGACAAGTGCTGGTGAGGACTCAGATCTTTTCAGCAAACAAATCAAAGACTCAACCAGCCGAGGCGGGAGTCTCAAGATATCGCTCTCATCATATAAATAAATTTGACAAATTATTTTTTTTTTTAAAGTCTAAGGCCATCGTGGCACGGAAGCACAGCGTATGGATGAACGTCTCAGTTATGGATTCGACTCAAATTCGTGAGGAATAAATTATTTCCATTTCCTTGTTCTGATGAGACAAAAGAGCCGCGTTTAGACATGCCACTCAACACGCAAGATCTTGAAAATTGGGCGATGCGGGAATGGAATGTCTTAATACATGGTAAGTTTAGAGCAGTGGTTCCCAACCAGTGGTCCGCGGACCACCAGTGGTCCGCAGAAGCCTAAAAATGGTCCGCGAACAATTTAAATTTTATGACTGAGGATGGTAAGGCGAAGTTTCTGTTTAATTATTACACTTATTTTTTACTATACCTACATACATAGTGGTCCCTGCTACCAAGAATGATATAAAAGTGGTCCTTGATCAAGAAAAGGTTGGGAACCCCTGGTTTAGAGTGAGCACAATGCTACACACTGCACGTGGGATACAGCGCAAGTGTACCTGCACATGAGCGCGAGTGCCTGCTGGCGCTGCACCTGCGTGCGCTGCGTGGCCATCTGCTGCTGCTGGTGCGCCAGCGTCTGCTTCATCAGCACCATCTTGATACTCTGCTCCATGGCGTACTTCTTGGCGCGCGCCACCGCCTCCGCCTGCTCCGACGACAGCCGCGGCAGCGTGCCGCCCAGGATGGCCGGCAGCGTGGAGCACTTGCCGCCCGGCCCTGTTCGTGCGCACGGACCTTCGTCACTAACAGTGTGCTGTGTGTGTCGTGTGTGCTGTGTGTGTCCGTGTGCGCACTCACCCGTGTACACGTCGCCCACCTGCTGCAGGTCGTAGACGGGCGCGGCGAGGAAGGCCCCTGCAACAGAGCGGGGGTCAGCGGGGGGTGCGCGCGACCGGCGGGGGACGCACGCACTCGCACTCGCACTGGCCGCGGCTCACTCAATTATATTCTTCGACAGATCTACAGCGCTACTTAATTTCACACTTCCCTCTTGCAACAGTCCGCTGACATGATTCTCACGTTCACACTTTTTATAGTTGAGGTTTAAAAAACCAAAAACTTACAAGAATTTGTTAATAATTACTGCAATGTTAAAAAGATAACGAATATTCATTCTTTTTCTAAATGTATAGTGTTATTTTACAAAAAAAAAACACATTGAGCCGCAGCAACGCAAACAGACGGTCACCGGGCACATGAGGACAGCATGATATAAGGAAGTAAGTACATTGTGCGACCGTCGGAGGCAGCTCGGGCGTAGCGCCGGGCGGCGAGCGCGGCTCCTACGCGCTTAGCAATAACCTAACTTATATCTAGCCTGAAACAGAAAGCAGAACTGATCACTGAGGGGTGAGACTCCGAGGACTAGCAGCAGCTCGCCGGGCCCGCGCCGCACCGCCGCTGCGCCGCGCCGCGCCTGCAACAGCGAGCACAGCCGGGGCGTTAGATGCTGCACTGACCTCGCGCCGCCCGCGCGCCCTACTTACCGCCCACCGCGCCCACTCCCGCGCCCACCAGCGCGCCCGCACCCACGCCCACGCCCAGCGCCACGCCCGGCACCACGCCCGCCAGCGACAACGCTGCCTCGCCGCCCTGTAACTACACTCCGACGCATTAACAGAAACAGCAAAACGCACGTTTACAAATGGACGTAGTTCATAACCTAGTCCCGTAGGATTCCCCTAAGAGCCCCTTAGGATCACGTTCGCTTGATTTGAAACGCGCGAATGTCATTCAGTAGGACATTAATAAGAACTGTGCAGTACTTTAACATTGTTATCAAGATCCACCAAAGATACCTAAAAGCGTGCGCCAAATATCTGTTGTGGCATCTGCCAATATGGACCAGATCAAAACTTCAACTAGGAAGATTCCATTTTCGGGAAACCAACAAATGTAACATTAGTTTGACTTTTATGTGAGTTAGTTAAAATGGGTGGCAGCCAAAGCAACCAGATCATTGTTATGCTATAAAACGTATACCAGTACTATTAGAGAATATGAAATTTGGATAGTGTAAGTAAGTAAGTAAGTTGTATAAAATAGATCCTATATTATAGTGAACTATAATTTAACAAAAGTTAGGTACTATATGATATGAAAAAATTGAGTTTTATAAAGATTTTTTTTTATGTTTTCTAGGTAATAATAATATTAGAAATGGCCCCTTTGCCAAACACCTCTAAACCCAAATAAATTACAAGAACCTACTAATATAGTAAAGTTAAAAAAATATATTAATTATTATATATTTATATTATTGATTTAAATCAACTAATGTGAAGAAGATCTGTGTCTGCTCCTAATATGTTTGTAGGCGCTTTTAGCTTAGTAGTATTTAGGGATAGGCTCCAATCAAACTTAATGTCCAGCAATGGATAGCCTTATTTCTAATATTTTTCCCAAAAAATTGAGCTTTTTCCCTGATAGTACTTACTAGTGTTGGGTGTATGCACTCAGAAATTTCCTAGTTTTACAACATTGTGAAGGTCTGGCTTGTTTGGCTCTCAGACTCTTGGCAACAATCATAGCCAAGATGCTAAACTATCTGTTTATAGTCACCCAAATAAAGCAGGAAAGTCACAAAATTGGCTTCAAGCCCTAATGTTCATCTGAGAGTATGATACTGACAAATATGAGGTTTCAATATTTGGATTATTAAAAAAATTTGCTATGTGCAGCAATGCATTTAGTGACCTCTACGATTTAAAGTGTAAGGTAAGACAAGGATCTAAGTTGTCTAAAAACGAAGTAAAGTAGTTTTTGCATATTTTGCATACATCTTTTCGAACATAAAGGAAAAATTATGATAATATTTTTTTTAGTAAGATATTTGTTGATACACCAAAGAAATATTACTTCTAATGTGCATACATAAGTATATACACAAATGTTCTTTTATTATTTACAAACATACATGAAATCATTTTTGTATTAATACTTATCAATATATTAATTTAAAGAGTAACATTAGCTTTTTATTTAAAAATATTATACCAAGGACTTGTATTTTTTTGTTTCTTAAATAATTAAATATTTGACTTTGACATAATTGTTAAATTTATCATTGGATAAATATGCATATCATTAAAGATATATAATAAATGTTGAAATGCAAATGAGTAATTGAATTAAAAAGCCATGCTGACAAAAGAGCAATGTAAAAATATAGCTAAATAGCTTTAATTTGCTGGCTTCACTTTCTTACTTCGCTTTTTTTTCGCTGGTGCGGTAAATATAGAAAACATAGTTTATAACCTGTCCAGGGCTCCAGAAAATATGACAATTCAGGTAAATAAGTATAATTCTCATAAATAAGCATAGATTATGAGTGTCTATAATAAATTTTGTAATTAATGTAAATATACCACTATAAAAAAAATAATTAAGTCCACAATTCACTAAAAGTCATTTAATCTTTGATCAACAGCATTTATAGGATAAAAACAAAAGAGCAAATGTTGAGTTTTGTTGCTGGTTTGGCAGAACCACATTTTGAGTCTTTGGTAGGTGTAGCTCATTTGATAAATCAAATATAATTGCCCAGTCTATTTGCCTGAAGTACTCTTCAGTCTTTTAAATTTAAATTACTTTCCTGAATGTCATGCATATAAAAGAACTGCCACTGTGTAAATATGTAGTCAATAATAATAAAGTCAAAAAATATATTACAAAAAATCTTGTTAAATATAGGTTAGAAAACAAAAAACTAAGCAAAATAAAAAAAATAATGTGAATTTTTAAAATTTTTGTAATCAGTACATTTTTAAAAAAATGCATTATTTGTAGAAACATATCAGGTGTCATGCTTATACATAAAGTATTAGATTGTAAATAACATTGTAAATGAGAATATATTTTTTATTTAATTTACTGTAATCTGTCGATCGGAAGAAATATGTATATAAAATAAGTAACTAATACTCACCAACTCCATGTGTCTATAAACGATTAATATACGTGTAATATGCAGCCAAATAGTAGAGATGCAGGACAGAATAGTAGGAGGGTCATAAATTAAAAATGCCAAATTAATAATTTCACAGAATGGCTTAAAACACCAGCTTGAAATCGTAGAGCACAGAACACATACACCCAAAGGGATGCCGTAGAGTACAGAAATAAAAAACAGAACTTGCATCAAGCACTGACAACTAAACTTGGGCGTTATAACATATAACAGATAATATAATTTATTATAAATTTCTAATGTTCTAATCATTATTTATTTTCAACACTGACTGTTATAAATAACAGTCAAAATATTCATTATCTGCTATAAAATGGCGTGTGGCGCCTCGGTTCGGGAATGATCGGAAATATTTAGTAGTTGTTCGGCCTACATCGAGTCCAGCCAAGGTCAAATAAAATAATGATGGCGAACTTCACATCGTATAACCTCGCACAAATATGAGCTTTAACTCGATGGCAAAAAAGACAAATATTACTTACATTAAAATAACTAATAACAAAAATATTAGTCTGAACTTCGTACATTTTGTCATTGTATTATATTTACGTTGAAAATAATATAATAAATATTACAACAGTTTAAAATAACAGTTAAAAAAATATAATATAATGAATAATGCATTATAAAAATATAACAGTAACGCCCAACACTACTGACAACGTTGTCAATACCACAGACTAAGCAAGCACGGTGTTCGTTTTGGTTGATAATATCCAATTAACAAAAAACTTGTAAAATAAATTATATATTTAAATAAAGTATATAATTAGATCCACACTGCATTAATAATAATGAATTATAAAAAGTAACATCAGTACCTACCGCACAGATTAAAAAAAAGCTATGATAACAAAAGGCTTATTTTTTTGTTTCTGATAAACCAATCAGCCGGAATCATGGAGGAAGAGCGGAATTTTCAAAGCGCTATAACTCATGTTCTACATCATATTTTTAACTACAAATTATATTGAATTATATATTGAAACTATCAAAGTATGTTAATAAATAATAATAAACTTAATAAAGCTCTATTTATTTACTGGCCAGTAAAAAAATCCTAAAAATGCCTAAAAACAGGCCGTTACATGGGGTGACCCTCTTAAGGATAGACTAAAAAAATCAAATAAAATTAAATATACTGGCAACTGAAATAGCTGTGAACTAAAAAAAATTGAAACTTCATTCAAATTTAAATTAAGATAATTTAATTCAAAATAAGAAGGTACATGCTTGATTTTTTGAACGTCAAATAATTTACCACCAGTTCACTAAAGTTAATGCCTCAGACCTGAGAAGAACTGGCGCAAGAAACGAGGCGGAACATACATATTTAAATATCTGTGACAATAATACTTTTGAAACAGACTGGAGCGAGCATTTCATTCCCAAGGCGTGTTATCATTTACAAAATCATTAATTTGGTAATAACCTTTAACACACAAACGTCTTTTCACAATTTTTTAAAATCGTGATATAGAAAATTCTCTGAGGTTTTCTGGGATCCTATTGTAAAAGCGTACACATTGTCCCATAAAAGCATTACGAATTCGATGCAAACCGAGTTACGGGTGCACCAAGTGTTAATATTATGAAAATCACCAATTTTGGTAAAATTATTAATGTTTTTCTTAACATACATAACATTTTCAAAAATATATTGAGATGCAACTGTCAATATATTAATTTCTTTAAACTTTTGCCTTAAGGAGCCTTTGGGCCTAAGTTATAGATTGCACAAAAAACGGAAGAAGAATGTGTAGCATATCAAGAGAGGAAATATTATTATTTTCTCTTTTATTTTATTTATTTATTTTCAGGAAATAAATATATTCATTGTTTTTTAATTTCATTAACATGTTATATAGCGCTTGATGTCACAGGCGGAAAACTTATTTAATATTATATTCCCGTCTGATACGCTGCCGAACACCAAAGAACCGCTGACAAGGGAGAGATTGGGTGAACAGCGGGTTCCCACACTTATTATTCCATCATGGAATAGTTAAGTTGTAGGTTAAGTTAGATTTAGTAAGGTTTAGTTTCACTATTGTTTTTCCAACATTGAGGCAGACAATAGACAATAATATATAAGTTAGATTTAATTTTTGTATTTCAATTTAAAATATTAGTAATATAACTTCATATAAAAAATCGTATTTTCTTAACCCTCCAACTGCAGCCTACATAACTAACATATAATTCAATAATGAAACAAATTATTAGAACAATAGTAAAACTATTAAAGATTCTTCATTTAAAAAGTTGAAGAACTTGTAATAATGATTTTTTATAGTCAATTTATATAATATGCTGAATTAAAATAAATAATATATATTATATACATATCTTTAGCCAACAATTCATTATAGCAGTAGTAAGATTCCAATAGTTTTCCATAGTTTATCCCATTCTTAATCATGTAAAGTTTAAATTATTAACATTTTATTACCATCATTTTCAGATAAAGGAATTCTACCTCTAGAATGCAAAGAAATAATAAAAGGATTTCTATATTTTTGACTCAATATGTGGGAGTAAAACTTAAAATTGTTCAGCCACACCCAAGTCGGAAGCAAAATATGTATTTAATTCCATAAAATTTTCGTCAAGCTGTGAAAAAGTAGAATCTGTTCCCACTCTGTGTCAAATTGAGTGTGGACACTGAATGGAATTCGAAGAAACCAATCCTCGTATTAAAGCAAGCACCTCTGCGGTATATGTGTGGATATTTTCTAAAAAATAACAAAAACATTGTTTTTTAAATCATGCAGAATATATACAATATAGAGAACTTTACTTTTAACTTTGCATTCCGAGCAAAGAATTTATTAAATTAATTTCAAATATCCAAGATGTATTCAATTAGTAAAATAGTTAAAAAGAAAATTGAAAAAATTAAAATAATAGAAATAATGAAATTAGCAATAGTTATATTAATTGATTTTCATTGTATTCAATGTGTTCTACATAAAAATAAATCAGTTGATTATATAATTGATATTGTGATTCGTTGATTGATGCATAATTTTTAATTATTGTAAAAATATTAATAGGATATTGGCTGGGAGAGAGCAAATCGGTGATGATAGTGATAAATGCCAAACGAATGTAAAGAAATTCATTAAATGTTTTACAAGACACCTAATCTGATTTAAGAAATATATACTCATCATATATGTTATTTGATGATGACAAAATTATTTTAATTAAAAGCAAACAGGTTGCGACGTTACTAAATCGCGGAAGAATATTGTTAAATAATATTAAATGTATTTTTATTTTGAGTAACTCCTATAATTTGTCATTAACGAAAATTGATCAGAAAGAGAAGAATTACACCAGGAAGAGAGAATAACAATAATTTTATTGAAAAAAAGGTAAAAAAATCTTTACATACTGACGAATTATATCATACTAGCTGTCTTCTCGCGATTTTTCATTTAATAAACAGAATTGACTGACGATTATAATGAGTTCAAATATGATTTTTCATTACTTTAATCTATAATCTTCCAATATGATTTTTTCACTACATTATAGTAATTTCTATAAGGTTTTATGATTGTTTTGTGCAATGTTGATACTTGATATTTATAATAATATACTTTGAGCATTGATACGTAAAGCTAATTATTTATTAAATATATATATTTTTGTGACAACACATTCTTTTTACCTATTTTATGTAAGTCTTATCATAATTTTAAAACTCTATTAAATGTTCTGATCGGATCAGAAACAGCCTTAAATGTTAAATTATTATTTTGGGTAAGAATTAATAATAATATTCTATATAAAATGATTGCTGTAGTTTTTAAATTAGCTACATATATTATTAGGTGAATGTACAATCGGTAAATATGTAGTTATTACAGAGAGTACACGTAGAAAGAATGTTTTAAGATATTTTATATATATATATATATATATATATATATATATAAAATATCTTAAAACATTCTTTCTACGTGTACTCTCTGTAATATATATCTAATATATATATATATATATATATATATATATATATATATATATATATATATATATATATATATATATACACAAAAAT
>JAATLQ010031063.1:21444-44343 GCA_013421005.1 Heliconius erato x Heliconius himera | reverse complement strand
TGAGAAGTATTTATTGCACTTGTCTAAAGAATCTTTAGCGTTAACTGCACCTTCAATATCCAACAGTTCATAAGAGTCTAATTTACTGTTAGGAAAGTGACAGATGTCCTTTACAGTTCGCCACATCCTTTTGGGATTTTTTTCACAAAGCGATAAATTATAACTATCGTATTTAGTTTTAAGTTTGCGTAATAAGTCGTTGCAAAAATTACGATAGCGAGTGTAAATAAATCGCTTTAGGGTGTCATTAGGATATTTCCGTGATTGCATATGTAGTCTGTCTCGGTGTCGCATACATCGGATTAATCCGGGGGTTATCCAGGGCTTAAGATTACGTTCGCTGCGCTTAAGAATTTTTTTGCTCGTATGCTTATTAATAATATAATTAAGCCGAGAGCAAAAACTATTTACAGATTTGTTTATATCATTGGGATCGAATATTTCATCCCAGCCTACATCCCTAAGTTCCTTCTTGATACCATCTATATTATATTTAATCTTAACTCGAGTTTTAGTCTTGGAGCAAGGCATATTCGCTGTTAGACCAAGTATAACAATATCGTGATCAGTTATATCGCTACTACAGATGACTCCAATGGTTCGGTCTATTTTATTCATGAAAAAATGATCGAGACAAGCATTACCTCTTGTTGGTTTGGTGATTGCCGGAAATAGTCCATGTTCCGCCATTAGACATAAGTATTCCGTGTTTTGATTCTTTGTTGTGGCTAACAGATCTATATTAAGGTCACCGGCTAATATTAGCGTTTTATTAGAGTGTGAGAGAGTTTTAATTATAGTATTGAGAGAAAACAAAAAATTATCGGCGATTCTAAATGATGGTGGACGATATATTGCCAGAATTGTAATATTATCACTTAATTGAATCTGCAAGCAGTCGGCATCATCAAGATCAGGCTCAGATACTATATAATTCCACGTGTCTTTAACATAGACTACAACACCACTATTTTGGTTTATTTTATTTTGAGTATAACTGGCTGTATAAGAGTGAATTATGGGAATTGTAGATATGTCACTAAGCCAACATTCCGTTAAAATTATAAAGTCAAAAGAATTGTTAAAACGGTGTAAGGTAGTGAGGAACATGTCGAAATTCTTATTCAGACTTCTTATGTTAAGGTTAAGAAAACTAAGATTATAATCCTGTGTCACAAAAGTACTACAGTGCTCAGGGTCTTCTATTATGTGGCAGTTTATGCATAACGTATCTAACTCATGATTGTTTAGTAAACTATCGCCCGTTAAAATAGTCGGTTATGTAGACAATATTTTTAGTAACAAGAAAGATTTCAGAATTATATAGGAATGCATGACCGCAACACAAAAATTTGTAAATTATATAATATGAGCACGTTTTCAATAAGGAGCCAATGAATAAAGACTTGATTAACAAAATATTTACCTTAAACCTACAATATAAACTATAAAATGCAACTACGACACATAATTTAAAAAATACAATACCTAAAATATAATAATTAAAATTATACTTATAAACAATTTTAACAGTAAGAAGATCACAAACAATGAAGTTACTACAACATACACTTTTCTGACATAACTAATACAGTTGATCATAGCTAAGTTTACTGGTTTAGCTGGGTGATATAGGAAAAATTTTAGTAAAATCATCATGATTACGGACGGGGCGAGCAGGCTTGCCATCATATTGTCGGATAAATATTGTGCCTTGAGAACACCAACAGTGAAGAAATCCTCTCTCTTTAGTTTTCTTACGCGCTTCGCGAAAAAGCTCACGATTTGTTTTGGTCAATCGTTCGTTATAAAAAATCTTTTGTGATTCTCCAGGTATATCAAGGTCGGCACTCATTATATTTCGTCTTGTTTTTGCAGCTTTGATTATTTCATCACGTTTGGATTTACGTAAGAGTCGCACTACCACTGGCCTATAAAATCTTCTGCCATTTACGGTAATTGCAGGCTTACCTCGGGGACCCACTCGCGTTACCCAGTCAATGTCATGGTCGTCGAGCTCTACTCCTACCTTTCGAATTGCTAACATAGCTGTATGAAAAAGATTTTCGTTGTTCGATTCAGGTATGCCGGATAGTTCGAGCTCATTACGCAGGTTGTTTTGACTTTGAATGTTTAACTCTTGTTCTAGGTCTTTTATGGTACTTTTTAGTATATCCGTTTGCTGATCACGATCTTCTAAAAATATTATACGACTTTCATTGTTTGCAATAGCCGACCCAAGCTCATCCAGTCGTTTTTCGCAGCTGCGGAGAGATGTAACCGCATCTTCAAGATGCAACTTTAAAGAGTATATTTCTTGAGTTAGAAGTCGCACTTCACATATTAATTCCTTTACCTCTGTGCTACTAGGAGACAATGTGCATACGACATCGGTTTTCTTCCGAAGGGTGATGTTATCGTCCGCTGATCTAATAGGCGTTGAACTATTATCTCCTCCTCTCCTCTGCGAGGCACAACAGTCAGGACATTTCCATTTACTTCTTTTTTCACTAGTAAGACCGGCTACATTTATACATAATGAGCAAAAATATTTTTCGCATGTCGCTGAAGAGCATTTAATTTTATTTGAGTCCTTTGTAGGTTTTAAACAGCCATAGCACTTCATGATGTTAGAAAAACAAAATATAACTTAATGTCTCTCAGAGTAAAGTGACGAGAAGTGGCCGCGCTGTCGTTTTAATCTTTGACCGCAAGCGTTGTTTGTAGCTAATGATTCACAGATGCACCGATTTATGGAAACATAGCACTTGTGTCGCACACGGAATCGCGTTAATCGTATGTACGAGAAAAAATGCACTGTCACAAACTCGTCAGCTGATTTTTGTTTAACAATTTTTGTTTTACACTTTAACTTTGTTTATATCACTGTTTTCTTAATAAATTGACTTAATTACAGATTATTTTACGCTTTAATGTTGTTTTAGAACTGGTTTCTGCGTAGTATGCACTAGAAACAGCAAGTTAAGTCAAGAGAAAAAACGGTTAAATTTTAACAGGTTGACCGAGCGTCATAGAATGATGATGATTGAGAAGTTGTCAGTCAATTCTGTTTATTAAATCAATAATCACGTAGTTTAAGCGGGCGAAGCCGCGGGCGGGCCGCTAGTCTTTTATATAAAAATAATACAGTCATTTTAAAGTACATCCTGTTCATAATAGAGTGATTTATTTGGCTTCGGCTTAACTGATATCTCTTTGATGCTTTGAAATGGATTGAAATCTTAACAAAATATGATAATGGCCATGCAAAATATTTTTTATTAAATATAAGAATTATATTGACGAGAGAAAATGATTATGATATAAAAAAGCACCAAACCTATAAAATTAAATTCTTACTGATTATTTACAGTAAAACTCATTTAAGTAAACTTTATACGGACCCATTCAAAAACGTTTTAAGCGAGTTTAATTTCTTTGACATTAATTATTTTATACATCTATATCCTATTATTTTATCTGTTCCATCACTATTAAAAAAATATGCCGCTGCCATCTTTGTTAGGCAAATCCAAGGGCGACGAACCTTAGGCTGTTGGATTCAAGGCCATTCTGACAATGCAAAAAAATGGATTTACATTATGCTTTCGTAAATTTTATATAATTTAATAGAGTTTTAATCTATCCTAGATGCTGGTAGGTCAGGAAGAATCTGCCACGCACTGGCGGTAATATCGTTGGGGGCGAGTTTCGATCCGCCATCAAGTCATATGAGGGATAATGATTTTTCGTGCCGCAGCGAACGTGTTAATTTGCGTGGAAGCTATTATTTCAATCATTGATTTCTACTTAAAACGGATTTATATATAATAATAGGTATTCGACGATAGGATAATGTGTTTTTTACCAAACATCTATCTGTATACTTATAGTATGAGTAAAAATTTTTGAGTTGTTGATTTGAGTTTTTACTCATACTGATACAGCATGCTACTGCACGCGATGTATTTACTCGTAAGATGAAGACTAAAAAACTGAAATATTAAACGAGTTACCTAAAGCGTGTGAAATGGTTGGCATCAAACATTTTTTCGAAAAATATTTAAATATTTTGGCTCGTATAAATGTAAGCATGAAAATCTAGAAAACATTTTTTTATATTTTTTCTTTATTTGGTAAAGCCTGCAATTTGTCGGCTTTTTCTTGATTTTGGAAATGGTTGGCATCATATATTTTTTCGAAAAATATTTAAATATTTTGGCTCGTTTAAATGTAAGCATGAAAATCTAGAAAACATTTTTTTATATTTTTGTTTATTTGGTAAAGTCCTTGCAATTTGTCGCCTTTTTCTTGATTTTGAGAAATTAAGAGTGCCGATTACTAATTCCTGTTCTACAAAGAACAAGAACAATATTATGTGTATACTTTATTGTATATGTATTTAATACAAATGTACCTGTAAATATTTATTAATAGGTAATGTTTACTCAATACACACATGTGAATTCATAATTTTATTATGGAACGGAATATTTGCTTTCACAAAGGACAGGTCTACATTTGTTAAATTCGATAACTTTTGTATAACGATATCGAAAATGATTATATATATTTTACCCACTCAGTTAGCATAACAATTAGTTAGTTTGACTTTATATACTGTTACAATTAAAAAAAAAAACAAAACAAAATATTATTTATGAATTTGGTATCTCTTTTTTTATATGATTGTTCATTGTGGTTTATTATTTCGTGCCAATATATTGTTAAATATTTCGTGATATTAAAATGGAGTGGTGTGATAAAGAGAAACGAATCGCTAAGACTGCATTACATAGGTAAAGTAGGTATCTAATCAATTACAATTTTTAAATCCTCCCTACACTTGTGTATTAGTGAAATGTTTGTGTATCAGGCTATAGATAGGTACAATGAAACCTCCTGAAAGCTGAGCTTTGAAGGAGTAGCTGAGCCATATTTTTGTGAAAAAGTATCAAAACCGGCCGTTCGTGGCGCAGCGGCACGAGGTGTGACTGCAAAACCGACTGGTTCTGGGTTCGATCCCCACTCGAGGAGATGAAATATTTACTTAAATTTATATTTCCATTTCTTCGCTCTGGTGTCGAGGTTAAGCGCGGCGTTGAGTTCTGCCACTCAACACGCAATGCCTCCAGAATTCGGCAGAAAGTGGGGAACGGAGTGTCACACTAGGTTCCCTCTGCCTACTCTGCTGTGTGCGGAATACAGCGTGAAGCTAATTTATTTTTTTTAATTTTTAAGTATCAAAACATCGGCAACAACACCATGTTTAATAAACAAAAATGATCCTTTCAGTAAAACTTGGCGTCGGGTCATAAAGCTCGGTCCACTCAATCTTAGTCAGAAATGAACGTCCCGGACTTCATCAGAGCTGAAGACCGGCCGTCATTTAGTCCTGATCTTAATCCACTGGATTATAATTTATGATCAGTTTTAAAGAGTAAAGCTTGCTCAAGTGTCATGATAATTTTGAAGTCCCTTTGGTACTAGAAAATATTCGCTATTTTTTCTACCACATCAAATGCCAAATAAAGATCATAATTTAAATATATATAAAAATATTTGGCTTACTTAATAGATAATGACGTTCTGAAATTATAATAAGTTTCAACACAGAACAGAAATCGTTATTTAAAATTTCTCTTATATCTCTTATGTTTATCTGTAATTTTTCGAACTTTTACTAAAACAATTTATTTGTTCAGGCATGATTAAGAATTATCTTCTGCTTTTTAATATCGTTGCGTTAAAAAGGAAGGGTTCTACAGGCGTATTAGGCCAGTGTCTACATCATGGACGACAGCATATTGATTCGTTCTACTCTGGCGAGAGTATTTATATTAAAATTGTTCTCACTTGCCCGCTGTGGGAAGACAAATCGCGGCGTTGAGTTTCACTCAACACGCAATGTTTTGAATTTGGTTGAAAAGTGAAATCTTATTAAATATCAGAGTTAAAACAAGCAAACCATTAGGTTATCTATGAAATTGGTAAAGTAAACAGAAAACACAAAAAAAATCAAACACAAACAAAACTAGGACAGAATATTTTCTAATTAACTAAAAGTCAAAAACAATCACAGATGAATTAGGAATTGAAGATTTTTTTTTCAGCTTCACGCTGTATCCCGCACACAGCAGGGTAGGCAGAGGGAACCTAGTGTTAATACACTCCGTTTCCCACTTTCCGCCAAGTTCTGGAGGCATTGCGTGTTGAGTTGCGGAATTCAACGCCGCAAATTGAAGATTTATTAAGAAATTATGCTTTATTTGAAACATATCATGCATCGAATACTTTAAAATCCATAGTGTAGACAATAACTACATAATACAATCAAACGCAAAAAGCATGAAATATTTCTCGGGGATTTAATTCCCGTCTAGTTCCACGAAATCAACAGGTCGCTAGTACGCAAGACCGGGGAGATGCACGTGTATGCAGTTTACCCGCCAATGTTGCCAGAGCTCCGCCCGGGACCGGTACAGGAAACTCGGTTCTTGTTCGTGACTTGTTTATATTCATTTTTAATGTTTATTTGTAATAAAATTTGTGTTTATTATACTTATTATATATTAAATTATAGATATTAGTGTTTTATGACGTGTGATAGTGATTTTTACTGAATTATATAGATTTGGTGGTGACAATCGTGAGTTGGATTGTGGAAGAAATTTCGAGACGAAAAAGCAATAATTAAAAGTAAGTGGTTTTTTTCAGTAATTGTTTAAATGTGTTTGCACATTTATTAAGGGGCTTAATTTTAAATAGATCTTGATTTCGAAAAGCGACGGCAAACGGTACCTACATTTTTTGCATTTATATTTAAAAAAAAACCGGACAAGCGCGAGTCGGGTTCGCCCATCGAAAATTCCGTATAAAAATTGGAGGTCTCGAGCTTTTTCTGAAATTCAGGCTTAGATTAGCCAGAGCCTCTTCATCTGATATCTTACTTTTTTTTTTTTCGAACTTGAGGTTAAGGCTGTTAGCCCTATTGGCTTTTACAGCGACACCGGGTGGGTAGGGAAGAGGGTTCTCTGTCCCAGAAGAAATGCAAGCACTACCTGGCTGCTTGAGAGGGGTCGACGACTTGTGAGTGTTTTTCCTACCTACATATGGGGCATTCGCTAACGTAATGGCGTCATCGGGGTCTAAAAGTACGTTCCGCGGGCGTCTGAATTAAGGGTGCGCGTTGGGTGTGTAATCACACGCCGTTTTAATGAAGGGGTTCGCGTGCGAGCCTGCGCGCTGCAGTGCTCGTTTATCGATTCCAGTTCAAAATCTCTATGTAGGTCGACGTTACGTACGAACCAGGGGCAACCCGATGCGATACGTAAGAATTTATTCTGTACTATTTGAAGGGGATCTAGCTTAGTGTGCGCGAACGCGACATAAGCGTATGACATTATGGGCCTTATACAAGTTTTGTAATGTCAGCTTATGTCTAAGTGACATTATACTACGCTTGTTAATGAGCCAGAAAAGTCTGTTGAGAACGAATTTTGCTTCATTGCAAACCTTCGTAATATGGGGTCTGAAAGAGAATCTAGAGTCTAGAGTGACACCTAGATATTTAACTTGTTTTTCCCATGGAATGGGCTTTTCTAATAGACGTATGGTAGAGACCTGTATATGACGAGCCATAGGGAAAAGGATGGCTTTACTTTTTTCGGGATTAACTTCGATTCTCTATAGGCGGAACCACTCACCGAGTGCGTGGGCCGCTTTCTGAAGTCTCTCGGCTAGTAGGCGTGTGTCACGCGACGAAGTATATAGGACCGTGTCATCCGCGTACATAGCCAGGTGAACAAGCTCGGTGCGAGGTATGTCACTGGTGTACAGCGAATATAAAATCGGAGAGAGGGTTGAACTCTGGGAAACGCCTGCGCGGAGGAGGTGGGGGGAAGAGAGAGTGCTTTCGACTTTATAACGAAAGTACCTGTTAGACAGAAAGTCACGCAGGATGTGCACGAGACAGTCTGGCAAGCCAGCGCGCCTCAGCTTGAAAATCAAGCCGTTATGCCAGACCTTGTCAAAGGCTTTCGCTATATCGAGGAGGATGGCAGCAGTGTTGCTGCGAAGGGAGGTCCTCACGTGGGGACGAGCTATGTGCTCTACCCCGCGGTGGACTTGGTGGATAGCAGAATGTTTCTTTCTGAAACCAAATTGCTCATTGATGAGCGGACAATAGGTCTCTACCGCCTCAGAGAGTCTAATGAGAATGATTGTCTCGTATAATTTACCTAAATAACTGAGAAGGCTGATAGGTCTATAGCTGGAGGGTAAATTCCGCGGCTTATTAGGTTTTGTAATACCTATAACGATGGCTTCCTTCCACTCGTCGGGGAAGGAGCACGACTTTAAAAGAGAATTAAAAATAATGACCAATAGAGATATGAACTGAGCCAGAAGTGACTTGATTGTTCTATTCGAAAATTTGTCAGGCCCCGGGGCCTTCCTATCTTTGAGGTTTTTGATGATGACTTTGACCTCATCGGTCGAGTGATACCTTACTTGAACTAGCGGCTTAAATACCAAATTTTGCCCCCTTTTAAACTATATTTTTTTAGGATTTAACCACAAACGAATATTTTTCATATTTCTTTCTAAACTAGTACTACTTGTAAATGCGACCTGCAAAATTTTATAATTCTAGACTTGCTAAATAAATGGCCATACCTTTTTTTAAAAAAACGTAGAAATACGTTTTTTTACGAAATCATGGGGCCGCAGATCTAGGTAAATGGTTTGAATTTCAACTCGATATCTCCAAGCGTTCCTGAGATAAAGGCTTTTGACTGAGAGACACACAGACAGACCGACAACAAATTGATCTTATAAAGGTTCCTTTTTTCCTTCAAATGTAGAAAACCCTAAAAATATCGATGGTTTATATATTATTGTAGATCAATAGATCAATTAATCGGACGCTTTAGATAATTTTTTTAGGTTAATAAACAAATAATAATGATATATGAATTTTCGATTCTTAGATTTTTTTTTCTTTGTGTCTGTTTGCATACGCTTTGAAATGTTTCGACAGAATTAAAAGAAACGTTTCAAAGCGTAAGCCTTTGGATATTAATAGTTTCCCTATATAAAATTTATATAAATGGCATGAAATCTTTGGGGACCACTGCTGCTGATGATTCGACATAGTTCTTATGTTAGCAAATAATTAACTTAATTGCGGGTGACAACTAGTATGAAATAAATAATTGAATAGTATGAAACAGTTGGATTGGAATATTTAAAAAAAATTATAAATATAATAAACTACGATAAGAACGAATCTTAAGACTATTGAAGATGACAGGAGCGGATATGTGGTTCAGAGATTGATATATATAAAAAAATATATATAAAAAAATTAAAATTAAATTAGCTTCACGCTATATACGGCACACAGCAGGGTAGGCAGAGGGAACCTAGTGTTAAGACACCTCGTTCCCCACTTTCTGCCGAATTCTGGAGGCATTGCGTGTTGAGTGGCAGAACTCAACGCCGCGCTTAACCTCGACACCGAAGAAATGGAAATATAAATTTAAGTAAATATTTCATCTCTTCGAGTGGGGATCGAACCCACAACCAGTCGGTTTTGCAGTCACACCTCGTGCCGCTGCGCCACGACCGGCCTCATATATATATACTGGGTGGAAGAGGCAGCGCTCCTTTTACTGAAACTGCATATAGGTTAAAATATTTTAAACCCAGAGCTATAGAAATTAATCAAGATACCTCAACAGTTTAGACGTAGGTTTTTTTTTTCATTTCACGATGTTTATCCATACCTGTATTTCGTGTGTGACGCAGTTACCCATAGATACCAATAACGCAAATACATACTACTACAAAAATACTACTAAAGGTTAATCAACTTTGATTGAACTTTGCCGCCAATACCTACGGCTCGATTTCGGAATGAGGCGTATGCGGTGGTTACCCTTTGATAGGTTTATGTGTGGGTGCATCGTTCTTAGAAAATGGCGTTTTATATTACAACAATAATTTTATTATTTATTTTGTTTGAAAAAATCACTTTTTCATTTTTGGAAAAAAAACATGTGCGTGCGTGTGTGTGTGTGTGTGTGTGTGTGTGTGTGTGTGTGTGTGTGTGTGTGTGTGTGTGTGTGTGTGTGCGTGCGTGCGTGCGTGCGTGCGTGCGTGCATGCGTGCATGTGTGTGTGCGCGTGCGTGTGTGTGTGTTAGTGTTTTTTGTCTAAATCTTACAAGAGAGTTATGAGGGCACCGACCCTTAAGGTTAAAGTATATTTTCTCGGCATCTATAATAACAATTTTTATGAAATTTAAACTGAACGTGGCTATCCAAGCGACTAAATTTGTAACGCGCATGCACATACTTATGACGGTTTTCTTTATTTTGAGATATGTTCCACTACTTCCATTTTATAATTTTGGTAGGTATCAATCAAAGGGATGGTATATATGTATAAGTGCTCTTAAGAAATAAACTGCTGTTTTTTTAATTAATGATGTTTTAAAAAATCTGAAAAAAAAAACAAAATAAGCTTATAATTAGTCATGTTTAGATTATATTTCGTTTCATGGGTACCGAGGAAATAAACTTGAATGTTAAGAGTTGCTACCACTCCCTAATTGCAACTGTTGAATACAAAATAAAATATAAAAATAATATTCAAAATTTTATGAGAATCTTAACTATTCTAGTCCCTCCACACATTTATCAATATTCTCTTATTGCTACATGCATTCTTACAATATAACTAAAAGAAATGAAATCCTATAAAAAATACTTTCAATTAAACTGTTAACAAGTCGATGACTCGCAATTTTAAAGTCAACCAATCTTATGTACATACCTTAATTTCACAAAGCTATCGACATTTACATTTTACATGAAATTTAATTGGATTTAATGAAATATAATCAACCAAAAACCTGATAAATTTAAATTAAATATAAATATAAAAATGCTTAATTTTATAAAAGAAGGAGAATAAATAAAAAAATATTACACTGATCGATTTGAGTAGGCTTGAAGTAATACACAAACAAAACGTTTGTAACTTTGAGATTGAAACTATTACGGTGCAATATTGTGAATTTGCTTCTATATTTTTTGGTCAATTCAGTATTATTGTAGAGGTTAATATAATATGAAAATCTTAAAGACGACTTCGAATAATGAAAAAACGCTACTTGAATGTGCTACCAGTTCCCAGCGTCGTCTAACGACCAGCAAGTCGTTTTCAAGCGGCTCCTGTTTTACTATAAATAAAGTGAATGTTGAACAGGAAAGATATTATCTTGAAGAATATCAATGAATACTGTAGTCAAGACTCAAGCCTCATAAATAAATGGTTAATTTCATAAAGCCCGTGAAAAATTAAACTAAAATAGTAAACCAACTTTTAGCTGTCATTCTGGCTTGTTTGACATAGGGCAAACAAAAAATGGGTGCGTAGGTGATGTTTTCATATCTCCGATATCAAGATTTCGTTAATTGAAATAAATAGTGTGTTAAATAAGCAGTAATTCGAGGTAGACAATCTATTCTGACTGACAAACCTGAAACCTCATTTTCCACCAATTTTCAGTACAGGCAATATGCAGAGCAAATAAGAAGCAGATATTTTATTAATAGTACCAGACCAGACAGATGAATTCCAAATCTAGTTTTCGTGTGATTACAGTAAAATGCTTAAAATGTAGGATACATTTTTATTTTTATTTTCGTATCATGTAATAAAGTTTTTAGAGATGAGAGTAGATTAACTTATACAATGGTATAAAAATTAAAAATATTTTGTTTGAGGAAGCACTTTTTCAAATATCTACTACTATAATAAATGAAAACAAAAAACTCGACTGCATAAAACTAAAAAGAAAAAAACAAACCCATTAGTTTATTAGAATTAAAAGTCGGGAACCATTTAAATTATACGGGGCTTCTTGTGAAGATTTAATTGATTGAAGAATTATAGGTCACAACTGTTATCCTTATTGAACTATTGGCCTGGTTTTTTCTTTTTTGGTTTATACAGTCGGGTTTTTTGTTTTGATTATATTATAATATACGTTTTTGAAATCCTTGTATTGAGCCCTTTAATTTGTTACTGTTTGTAGAATTATAAAAAAAATCTTTTCATTTAGTACAATGGGGTAGCACCGCTTCCGTGTAAAAATTTTTAAACGTTACTTATCAATGAGCACTTCGGCTGCTGAGACTGAGTGCTCAATTATGTGAATACGCGACAAACGTAAGCCAGTCGGGTATACCGGGTCGACAATAAAAACTAATGCAGATCCTTCAAAGGGACTCATATTTTCATTATTGCAGCAAGCGACGGCTGGTGAGCAAAACACGAAAGCAGCGTAACCCGCTAGTACGCGATAAATCTAGTTTAGTTTTAATTATGTATATTAAATGGAAAAATCAAAAATATTATTATTCTTATATATAAATGTTATATTTTGATAATTGTAAATATAAAAGTAATTAATAAAAATTAAACTGCTTTCAATTACCTATCAACTTAAAACACACAGCGTAGTATTTCTCTTTCACAGGGTTCCGAGACAAGTGATTTAAAGTCATCACAATGTGTCGTTTACGTGTTAGAGAATAAAGAAACGAAATTGTAACTATACAGGAGGAGCAACCGTAATGTATGAAGTGGTTTAATCACGGTTATGTCTAAAATATGCAATTTTTCTATGGCTTCACGCTGTATCCCGCATATAGCAAGGTAGGCAGAGAGAACATGGGAGCCTAATGTTAAGGCACTTCGCTCCTATTAAGACACTTCCGTTCCCCAATTTCCGTTGGCGGCGGCATTATGCTCCGCTGAATTCCGGAGTGACGGGACTCAACGCCGTGCTTTGCCTCTTCACCAGGCAGAAGAAGTGAAATTATTAAAAATTGAATTTTCTCGAATGGGAATCAAATCCAAAACTTATCGCGTGTACAGTCGCACACTTGTACGCCGCGTCTCGCCTCAAAGACTTTTGGTTGTTACGTAATTTTCCTGATGAATTGGTGAGTTTTCAGAATACCTGCAGGTATTAGGTATATGATAAGTTTTCGAAGAAACCGGATTCTTAAGATAGATAAAACAATTTTAAAGCTTTTGAAAGTTCATATTAACTACCTTCCAAGAGCATTATCATTGGGTAATACACTTGGGTAAAGATATCATAGCACAGGCTACGAATTGAATCCTGTGCTATGATAGCTTTAAAATATCAAAATATTTATACCCTACAAACGTTGTTTGACTTTAACTGACTGGTAAAAATGCAAATACTTCGATAAATACCAAAAGAAATCTGTAAAGGTAGTCAATTCTCATAATGAGAATAACAATTTTTTTACTGTTTCATGATTCAATTACACTTTTACCATGTTGTCTTTGAGCTAGCCTTTTGAAACTTTTACTTTTCGCTACAGTCTCTGATAGTTGTTGAAAAAACAACAACAAACACAAGCAAGTGAAGCTGAGCATACATGGAGGTGAAATGGATAAGTATTGAGGTCCCATACCCATTACATAGACTACTGTTGATCCGTCAATCGAGTTACACCTTTATATTATTCTAGCGAACCACTCGCGGCTTCGCCCGCATAAACTACTGAATTATTTACTTAACACACTGAATTGCATTCCTGTTTTAATATAAAATGTATGTTTGCAAAGCACTTAAGATTACTAATGTGAAAATAATTAAAACCTTAGGGTACATATTCGTAGTTCCCATAAGGATATTTAATTGTTTTGAAAAAAAAAACAATTTAAATAAACCACACAAACAACAGACTACCTTCTATTGTCTTAACTAAAAATACTTAAACGAAAGATGAAACTTCCTGAGGGTGACCCAGCTAAGGCGACAAGCGACCGACGTGACTGCTCAGTAGTCGGATTCGGGGGAGGATAGAAAGTCACTCGAAAGACGATGTTTGACATCTGACGGCCGGGTATGCCATTGGGTGATGCTCCTTGGTTGCAAGTGACACGACACATCAGCGCGGTGGAACGCATTGGATGCGAGAGGGCAGATGTGTACCTCCATGGTTTCTATTTTTAAGTTACGGTGAAGCATGGCGTTCCTTACGTAGTATGGTGACTGGGTATGACCCCATGTAGGTCGCTCTGTTGCTCCTGGCCCTGCAGAGACTTCGAGAGCAGGGCAATCTCTTCACAAACGCCGAGTCCTGCTGCGTTGGGATGTCATAAAATGTAAAGGGCAGGTGACAAAATGCTGCTCTGGGGAACTCCGGCAGCGATCGAGTCGCTGCTAAACGTCGCACTTGCAATTCTCACGCAAAATGTCCTGTCACTTAAATAGTGAGGCAAGGATAGGCGCAACGTGATGGGAGGTGCCGGCTCTGAGCACTTTATGAAGTAACCCCGTCGAGGAAGGGTGCTCTTGCACTGTCCCTTCGGTTGATCACTGTTGCAGCGTAGCGAACCACTCTTGTGGGCTCTTCCTAGCCTTGGGCAGCATGATGAATAGGCCCTCCTTCTACGCCCGGGAGAAAGAAGCCAGGCGGGTACGGCGGATCCTACTTTATAAGCAAAACGTCGCGGGCCGCGGGAAGGATGCGTGGCGGCCGTCGAAGGATTTTTTAGTATATCGTAATTTTAAATCTGTGCTACTAATCTTCTAAAGTACTTATTAAAATGAGAAATGGTAAAGGACATTTTGATATACATTAAATGGCCAAGGTAACTAATATACTTATTTATATCCTGAGAGTAAGGGATAAATGAAACATGAGTCGATACAGCTTTTTATAGCCGGCGTGATGTGTCAACAATTAAATAGGTTTTTCTCTAAAACTATTTGCAATTTCGAAATATTACAATATTTCGAAATAACAAATAGTTTTAGAGTTTTTTCGTTTAACGTAAAAAAATAATAAATTATTTAAAAGAACATGGAAAAATATCATTATGGACAAACATCCCTCACAATAAAAAAATATATTCAAATTATTATTTTTAGACTGAAATATATAATATAAACATTATGGTTAAAAGATACGAATATGCTGTCGCTGACTTTTTTGTAGATCTTATTAAGAGGTACATTATTTTCATGTAGTGTTTACCAGAAAAACACTACAGAGCGAAAAACTATTGAATAATACCACATCAGTATCGATCTTATACTGCTAATAATCATTCAAAAAAAATTGTTATACTATGGGATACCTTTGTATGCAAAGCTTAAAGCTGTTACATGTTACATACTCTTTTGCCACAATAATATATATTTTATTTGAAAACCTCTCTGCACTACGATGGCGACTCCGTTCTAGTTAGTTTGAACATTATCTTTTGAAAATTACAACAGTTAGACATATGGTATCGAGAACTTTTTTGTAGATATAGATGCCGTCTATAAAATTGTAGTAAATTTATATACTTTATTTATTTACTTTGCTCTATTATTGTCAACATATACCACTGCGTACGCGATATGAGGATTTTTTGGTACTTCCTTCACACGTTAATCGTCTAATAGTAAAATAATTTTTCAAATTCTTCCTGTAGTTTCGGAGCCTGATCAATTCAATCAATGATACAAAAATACAAATCTTTCCTCTTTATAATATTAGTATAGAATTATAGATTAGTATTGATAGTATAGCACTATGGATTAGTATAGAGGTAATTTTGTGTCACGTAGGTACATATCTATGTGTAGTGTATATGAATGATAGCTAACATACCTATTTGTTTTAGTCCTACATCATATTGCGACGTAAACAAACAAGAAAATTCATAACATAGTAGTAAGTTATAACCGGGAACTTTGCATATGTATAAACGAAAGTTTGTTTCACGTAATCTTCTACTTCGCTGTGACAAAATACGTGTAAAAGATGGAATTACACCACCACCTTGTAGGGTAGGTAACAAGGCTCTATTTTTAGGGTTCCGTATCATAAAAGGACTTGATTAAAAAGGAATTTTCCGTCTGTCCGTCTCTTCAAGAGATCTCATAGATCTATCAAACTGAAATTAATATCAAATATTCAGATCTACGGTCCATTGGCGCTCAGAAAAAAAAGCTTCTAAATCAACGCAATCAAAAGATACTAGGCACGCATTTATGCATAGTTTTTGCTGCATTTTATATGTTCCCCGCGTAATCAAAGATTTTAGGGCAGTTTCCGTGGACCTATGAAATCTGATACGAAATGAGAACTTCAATACAAATAAAGGAAAAATACGAAAAGTAAGAAATTATAGATAAAGGAAAAAAGGTTTATAAAAAAATATATTCAAAACTTGTGGCCTTATTTGAGGCCAATCGTGACGCAGGGGCACAAGGTGTGACGGTAAAATTGCCTGATTGTGGGTTCGATTCCCACTCGAGGAAATGAAATATTTATTTACATTTATATTTTCATTCGCGAAATTATGTTTTGTTGTTTTATACCTATATAGGTAATTAAAAACATAGTTCATAGTATAATATGGTACTGCCATTAATTTAAATATTTCTCGAACATATTTTCAA
Organism: Heliconius erato x Heliconius himera; assembly: GCA_013421005.1. Taxonomy (NCBI): domain Eukaryota; kingdom Metazoa; phylum Arthropoda; class Insecta; order Lepidoptera; family Nymphalidae; genus Heliconius; species Heliconius erato x Heliconius himera. The sequence goes on along the minus strand of JAATLQ010031063.1, from coordinate 27,831 downwards.
TTAAGATAATTATTATTATTTATATTTGTTTAATAATTTTGATACAAAATCGTATAAAAATTAAATAGAAACGAGTTTTATAATGTTATACGGGAAACTACGAAAATTCAATACGAAATAAAAAATTACTTAGAAATTATTTCTAAGTAGTATTGATCATTTTATTAATTATTTTAATATCAAATCATGCGTAAAAGTCCTCATTTATTACGAACTATTGTGTTTTATTAAGCAATTATTCCTGCACGATAGAGTAACACTGGAGCGAAACATAAGAGGGGCCGACTTTCGAACGACGTAGCTGAATGCCACCCTCCGCAATATTGTAATAGGTCGGGGCAAAAGTATTTTCGTATTTTGAATGTATTATTAGTAATCAAACCTCTTTACTGAATGTAACTGGCTGTACTGAATGTAACTGGCTAGTTTTAATGCCATTAAATGTGACAATCTGAAAACAGAATAAATAAAAAATAAAAAATTCATTCCCGCCATTTTTTTATTATTATTTGTGTTTTTGTGATACTTACTTTACGAATTTGGACAATAATTTTATTTTAAAACGGCGTAGGCGTGTACGACGCACTATGGGAAATCGAAGTCTGTATCAGATCAAAAATCGATAACTTTTAATCGAAAATTTTTATTTATTACGATAAACAATTGAAATTTTGCTCAAGCATAAAGTATAAAATAGCACTTAATGTAAAGTTCAGATATTATACTTTTATTGGAGCATGAATGCATGAAAAATAGTTTATTTAATTTCTCTAGTCCACGCTACTTATAGTAGTAATAAAAAAATTATTATTAAATTAGTTTATAACAATGTTTCTTAAGCTTTAATCTATTTGAGTAAGAAATTAATAGTTAAAATTACACATACTTATTTAATAAAATATAAAGTTTACAAAAACTGATTTACAAGTAGAATAATATTAGAAATGAATGTATATTACATAATGAGTAGGTATATTATATTTAATTATAGTTGGTGAACTTCGGGATGCATAATAGTTTATTAGTTTATTCACTTTTAAAAGATCTATGGTATCTTCATCAAGTGCCTTCATACTTTTGTTATATGTTTTTCTATGACTGGAAATGTACGGATCTGATGTGTAGAGAAGAGTATGAAATATACATACATACATCACTCCTCATTTGTAGCTGATCGAGAGCACTTTTTGGCATGATGTAGGCAAATTTTTTTATAATCCATATTACGGGATTCTTGTGCACCTTGTGCATTCTTGTTCTTTTGTTAAATCCAAATCAATGGAATCACTCAATGTCTCTTGATCCGATAGCATTTTGCTCTAGCTTGCGTTTACTATGAAATTCAAATATAGAAACATTGTATCTCGGTCAGCAAGCCCTAGTTTTTTCACGAGTTTTGCTTCTAATTCTCGTAGGCATTGCACATGTGTTCAAAGCCATATTTACTAAATAGCGTGGTATTTTTTCGCCTCTTCGTTGATTCCGATGAGTCCCCATAAAATACACACGGTCCTCCGCGTTTTCCAGAAGACATTGATGGTGAGTTCTCAGGTGCTACTGCTTCAATGATTGGTAAGGTTAACAAATATTCAGAATTTAATCAATTTCATTGTTTTTTAAAACGTGTCCTTTTTCCACGACGCTTCTGTTCATCGTTTGTTAAAGGAACGAATGAGATTTCTTCGAATGTCGCTGATAATAAAACACATGTTCTCTTCAGAAACATGATACTTTTCTTTAAGAAATATTGACGATTAATAATTAACGCTTGGAACACTTGAAAGTATTAGTAATTTTGAAATTTAGAGAAACGTCTGTTAGTAATTTTATTATCAATTTGTAATAGTTTTATTAAATTAATTCACTCTTTTTATATAATTTCATAAATGTGGGTAATGTGCATTTTATTGATTAGTAATACCGCAAAATATTTACAAAATGAAGATAAAAGGCCCTTTTAAGATTTTTTATAGGAATATATATAGTCACAAAATCCACAATATAATAATTGTTTTAAAATCTACATACATTTAAAAATATATAACACTTTATATATATTTGTACATTTTTTTAAGTTTAAATTAACGATGCGAACAACCTGAAATAGATATTCTTATATATTACAATTTCTCACAGTAAAAAAAAAATATTCCAAATGTAATTCACGAAAAAATAATTAAATACATTAAAGTTCCACTATAATAGTTTTAAAAAAAAATAAAAAGTGCGTCAGAGACGACTTTAGTAAAAACGAATTTTGATCTGCCGTTGTTCTACCATTTTCCATAGTGCGACGTTGCCATTTTGCCAGGTTTGTCAGTGTTGTTGTCTGTTTACGTCATTCTTTGCAAATGGAAATATTTTTTATTTTACAATGTTCATTTTAATATTTATTTTGTTTAAAAAAAAAACACTTTTTTATATACTTTTTTTTTAAATTATATTACGCTTTTATGTCGTAAAACTGTTTCATTTAAAGTGGTGATGACAAAAACACTCTGTATACACTCTGAAAAAAGTAATATTTGACTATTTTATATAGAATACGACAAGTTACATTCATTTTAGGGTTCCATACATGAAAACGGAGACCTTATGCCCTCACTCTGTTGTTCGTCTATCTCTCTCTCTCTCTCTCTATCTATCTCTCTGTTTGTCAAGAGCAATTATGTCGAAATCAAAAGACACTAGCGTTTATGAATCGTTATTACTACATATTATATGAAATTCAATTCAAATTCAATTCGTGATTAAAACTTTGCAGTAAAATAAAAAAAAAAACAAAAAATAATAATTTATAAATACATATTTCATAACAAATGAATTGCATGCACGGACGTATGCATTCATTTTGTATGCGTAATGCAAATTTAATTTTGTCAACTTTCATAAATTGTACTTCCTATTGGCATACGATCCTGGGATTGGTACGGAAAATAACATTTTATAAGACAACATACAAAACTAACGTTCCATAACATTTACATTTACATCCATCTTGAACTTGGAATGACTCATACCTGTTCCGGAACAGTTAAGTTCATGTAACCGACTGACTACTACTAGTCAAATTCTGCAGTTTTATTTTTTTACGGTTACGGTTCAGGGATTAAAAAAGTAAAATAAAAGTAACATTTTAAGTATTATAACATACAAGTACTCGTAACTTGTAAAGGTCAAAAATAACGTAAAATATTACAAAAGTAACAATTTGGCAGTACTGAATGCGCGCCAACGTATAAACACCTCGCAAGCGTTTGTCGCAAACTCTTTGATCTGTGTTCAAAAACCGGCGACACGCTCTCCCAAGCTCTCACAAACCGTACAATATAATAAATATTGTTGTAGATACATATGCATTAGTAAAAATAAGCGCAAAAGCTCAAGATATCATATAAGGTATATCGATAAAAATATAAAATGCTAATACATTTATTGTAGTAATATAAAAAACAACTTACCTCTGGAAAATACAAACTTTGTTACTACTTAAAGTTTCGAACTTTATCAAATATTAAAATACAACGTGTGATCAATCGAGAACATTGAATTTTACAATAAAACTGTCACATATTCAACTTTGTAAAGCTTATGAGTTATGTTATATGCGAAAGCAATCAAAAATATCAAAGGTTCAGCTTCCGATTGTGTTTTGGTCCGGATGCAAGCCTTCATACACAGTGACATACCAAACAACTTTAGCTAGGTAATGGCAAATTGGTTTTTAAATAAATATTGCGATTTTCAGATTTTTACTCGGTTGTGAGTTCGATCCACACTCGAGGAGATGAAATATTTACTTAAATTTATATTTTCATTTCTTGGTGCTGGTGTCGAGACAAAGCGCGGCTTTGAGTTCTGCCACTCAACACGCAATGCTTCCAGAATTCGGCAGAAAGTGGGTAACGGATTGTTTTAACACTAGGTTAGGGTAGGTCTACCCTGATGTGTGCGGGATACAGCGTGAATCTGAATCTCTCTTTTATAGACACAATGTTTTTACTGTTTTGTATGATGTTTATCTGTTTGTACACACACATCTTCTAAACTACTAGATCAATTCGAATTATATATTTTTGGCTGATGTTGAAGTGAAGTGGTCCAGCTAAAGTATATGAAATAACTAAATGCGTCTTAAAACTCTCTGACTACCCCTTAAGTTAAGCTAAGTCTTAAACAAAAATTGTTGAGTATGATAAGTATGTATGTCTAACATCTAATGAATAGCCAAAACAGTCCAGCTTAACTATTATAAGATAATTAAATGCCGCTTTAATAAAAGATGTTCAACGTGTCTGGCATTTTTCGTTGATCTATAAAAAGTAAAGAATAAAAAAATAAAATGTGATAAAGAACTATAATACCCCAGTCAATTATAAAAAGTAATAAAATTTCGCCTTAGTAAAAGATGTTCCGTTTTGTGTGGGGTAAATAAAATTGAAGTATCTGTCTGTGATTTCAACGTACGACCATGTTTTTCAATTTTATAGGACTTTCATTGCAATAAAGAGGGGGTTGTGGAGCAGCGTAAAGGCTATTTTTTTATCCCGAAAATTCCAGGGGATCGGGTTTTATACGGAACAAACAGCGTTTGTCTTTCGCACCTACCTACCGCCTATCAGAAAAATGTTTACTTATTACATACTCGTGTATATCTAACATTTTTCTATTAAATACGACGGTTTTTGAAAGCAAATTCAAATAAAATCGCAAAAAATAATTATTACAATATATGAAACTCATAACAGTATAGATAACCAAAGTAAAATCATCAATCAATTTTCTTTAAATACATTTAATAAATAATCTATATTTATAAAAAAATTGTAACGGATCGGTGAATGTATCGGTGTATCCGTGTGTATTTTTTCCTACATTTAACATATGTAGGAAAAAATGTTTTTAGGGGACCTTTATAAATCTAGTAGAACCCAAAATAAAGATTTTTTTATTTTTTGTTTTTTTGTCTGTGTTTGTTATCGCTTATCTCAGAATCAATTTAAGCGATTTAAATGCGGGTTTTCACTATTGGATTCTGGCAAGCTTCCGTTAACATGTAGGGTTTATTTAATTACAATCAGTTCATTAATAAAAAAAGTTATTATCAATTTAAAATACTTATAAATTGATATAACTTTTTTCAATCGCCTAATTTGTTAATTGCTGTAACAGCCATTTTAAGCAACGGATTTAAAGGATTGACGGAATTTTTAGCATTTAATTTGTATGGTCCTAATAACATTGAGATTTCAAAACTTAGGATCGGGATCAAGGTTTACGCGGAAAAAACTGCGCTTGCAGTGCAAAAGTGAAAACTTGCAATTCTCGCATTGACACAAGCGTACGACGTTAAACACGACAGTTGTGGGTTCAGTTCCCACTCGGGGAAATGATTTATAATTTATTAATATTTAGAGGCCAGTCGTGGCGCAGAGGCACAAAGTGTGACTGTAAACGCGCGGGTTCGATCCTCACTCGAGGAAATGAAATATTGATTTAAATTTATATTTCGCTCTGGAGTCGAGGTAAATCGCGGCATTGAGTTCCACCACTCAACACACAATGCTTTCAGAATTCGGCGGAAATTGGGGAACGGAGTGTCTTAACACTAGGTTCCCTCTGCCTACCTTGCAGTGTGCGGGATACAGCGTAAGGCTGATTTGATTGAGGCCAGTAGTATGAAATTCATTCTCTTATAACAACAAGCACACAAAGTGCGGGGCCGCTAGTCGTGATTTTCTTTTGGTCACGAACACCTATTTTCTAGGTAGCTCTTTGTTGACTATATTTATAAATCTTTACAAGAATTTAAATAAATTGTTTTTTTTTTATAAAAGTACACCTGCATATTATTTTTAAGAAGTTCAGTTTATTGTAATTTAGACTGATTTTATCGAAAAAAACGTCTATAAGTCGTAGGATGGACGATAATAACGGCTTTTGTTTTCTGATAGCAATAATAATGTTTAAATATTTATAAAAAGAAAGTCTCGGATCCTTTACAACGTAAAAGTTATAATACGTCATCATCATTTATTATTTATGCATTAAAGTTTTTATTTTATTGTTAACATAAATGGAAATTAAATTGAAATGGAGATATAGGGAGTATTAGTACAAGTGAAGATTACAAATTTAATAATAGGTGCTACAATTGTTATATATAGAATAAGCCAATTCACAACCAATTTTCACAATTTCCAAACTAGAATATAAAGAGACTACCTTACTAAGGAGAACAAAGGGGAGGCGAGAGAATACGAGCGAGGGATTAACCTCTCATACATATACACATTACGGTTACAGGCATGTTTACAAATACGTACTAGCCAATTAGAAGCTTTAGTACCAAATAACTTACCGCACTATTATAAAAAATAAAAATAA
>JAATLQ010031063.1:0-21344 GCA_013421005.1 Heliconius erato x Heliconius himera | reverse complement strand
CAGCAGGGTAGGCAGAGGGAACCTAGTGTTAAGACACTCCGTTCCCCACTTTCTGCCGAATTCTGGAGGCATTGCGTGTTGAGTGGCAGAACTCAACGCCGCGCTTAACCTCGACACCAGAGCGAAGAAATGGAAATATAAATTTAAGTAAATATTTCATCTCCTCGAGTGGGGATCGAACCCACAACCAGTCGATTTGCAGTCACACCTCGTGCCGCTGCGCCACGACCGGCCTCTATTATAATAAGCGGCCGCACTATTATAATAAGCTTAAATTTATTATATACCTACTTCACATGCTTTGCCTTTTCTAATATTGCTTTGGAAATAATGCTACATTTTGATAATTGAAAATTGCAATTTATGATCACCTGATCGATACCTGATTAAACTGATATACATTCCTTCGACTAAGGGTCATCAATCGAAATCCATTCTAGCGGAGTGCCCCAATTACCAAAACAGCTTTTTTTTGTATATCCATAGTATAAAAATATTGCAAATGGAGGGAGGATACGGAAAATGAAATAAAAACAGTCTCAATTCAAAGTGGATCGACAGCGGCTCACGAATGACGACGACGCTGAATTTTTTCATTATGAGTTTAAAGCTTTCAATTTTGCCGTAGTAAGAGATGGTTATTTTTCACATTTTACGTTAATATAATGTATTTGGAAAGTGAATTGTTATTTCGAGTTATTGTGTTAAGATGACGTGGTGACGTGAATACATTACATTCATTTATAATAGATTACCTTTCTCAACGATATATTTAAAAAAATACCAAAATACATGTTAAAGGAGCACCAAACATATATATGAATTAAACTTAATTTTATGTTCAAATTCAAGAATTTTATGCAATTTTATTAATACGGTACACCTACGAAAACAAGAAAAATGCAATATAATTGCGTATTTTTTTTCCTTTTCAATGTTTTGTATTTCTGTTATTTCGATATATTTTCTATCACATATTAATATACAAGAGACCTAAGATGCGAAGAGGATCAAAACCACCAACATATCCTCCATCAGTACCTCTAAACAATATACGTATTATTGTAAGGAATCAAAAAAGACTTTTTTCGATTTTTTTAGGTAAAATAATCGGCTTCGTAAGTGAAAATAACGAAATAGATTTTGATAATAGAATACAGAAACCCTGGGATAAATTCCGGGGTATGAGAGAATTTTTTAAAAGTGGCATACCTCTCATACTCAAACAAAATCCGTGATATTTTTAACATTTTTAAAGTGTTATTCCACACTTAGGAAAGATAAATACTTATTTAGTAAACGTATAAAAAATTGAACGTAGCGGGACTCGAACCCGCGCGTCCTGGAAACCGACGGGTAAATAAATATTTTTAAATCCGCGATCTCTACCCTATTACCATGCTTGACATGTGGATTCCAAACATTACAAACTGCAAGCTAAGCAAAAATTATGACCTCTGTATGTTTAGAGAATAGTATGTTTGAGTTTTAAAAAAATAGACAAATTTGTCATATAAAAATCAGAGCACTTACAAAAGATGCTGATGCCTTGAGTTATGCTATACGAGTACGCTACGCTGTACGCTACACCGTATGCTACGGTATACGCTACGCTATACGCTACGCATAAAGTTAAAATGGAGATATAATTAGCAGATCACTTAAGAACATAGAAAATGGGAGAGGATATCCGGGAAGAGGATTAATTTAATACTCAATTAAATTTGAAGATAACTATTTCAAAGTAGAACTGGATGGTAACATAGTACACTTAATACGTGCACTTAATACGTATCCGTATCCTTGATGGTCCACCTTCACGCAAAAACGGCTGAATTGAATTTAGATGAAACTTTCTATTATAGTTATTTAGAAAATGTGTAAAAATTTTAACGTAGCGGGACTCGAACCCGCTCCTAATGAAAACCGACCAGGCGCTCTGACCACTAAGCCATACGTTCTCATCAAGCTACGTCGAAATTTTTAATACGCTTGTTACAACTTATTTATATTGTTAGCATCCCTGTAAGGAGATTTTTACAAATTTCCGCTTCCCAAAGACAATTACTGAGAATTATCCTCTGGCTGTCTTGATAAATAAATAAATTAGCTTCACGCGTATCCCGCACACAGCAGGGTAGGCACAGGGAACCTAGTGCTAAGACACTCCGACACCAGAGCGGAGAAATGGAAGTATAAATTTAAATAAATATTTTATTCCCTCGAGTAGGGATCGAACCCACAACCAGTCGGTTTTACACTCACACTTTGTGCTCCCTACGTCACGACTGGCCTCAACACAAATAAAAAAATATATAAAATACAATACATATGAAGATAGTAATGTTTACTTTGTATTTAAATACATTTAAGGATTTATGGTTCGAGGTAGAGTATTCCATAATTTCGTTGCTATGACAGTGAACATTCACTGAAGCAACGTGTCAAGATATGGTCGTTTTGGGAGCGAAAACTTAGGGGAAAAGGGCAGTTGAAGCCGAGAAAGGTAAAGCTTTGCTTAAGGTAAGTTGGGGTTTTATGATGGAACAGGATAGAGTTAGAATATGAAGATTTTGACTTACTTTGATAGGAAGCCATCCAAGTCTCGAGTGATGCTGACTAGTAAGATATTTTTTTAGGTTTTGAAGGTGTAGAGTAATTGCTGCAATAAATCTTGGTAATAGATGTCTGCATTCTAGTATAGGTTATAAGAGTAAATCTGGTAGAGCTATTTCAGTTTTTATTGCTAATAGATTTTTTCATCTTTTTAATTAACCTACAGCACAGTGCAACTTGTGACTCAACTCAGATATTTGAGAAGCAAACGACACAGTGCTGTCGACTGTGCTGTTGATATTTATATTTTTAACAGTGTCACAATACTCCAATTTACAGGTGTCGAACAAGTCGACAAGAATGCAAACTATATAAAACTTTTAAGGATTTATGTGCAAATCATATGATCTGTATCAGGTACTAATTGTTTGCAGATCGGAATTATCTAGACTAATGCAATGCCCTTGCAATGTCATCTACGTCCGTGGTACTATAGATCTGCAAGTCATCAGCGTTTAAACGCTAAGTATAAAAGTTTAGCAACGGAATTGAAGATGGAAAAAGTTATGGGGAAAGTTTACCAACCTGGGGAACACCAGCATTGAGACGGCACACAGACGACCGTGTATTGCTCCCGTTCAAATAGATAGGAGTAAAATCATTTAATAGCCTCCGAGGAAATATAAATAGATTTTAGGATAGTTAAATAGCTTTCAAAATCAATAGTATTAAAGCGTTACAAAAGTCTAGGAGGGCAAGAATATGGATAAGAATATTTTAACAAGGTCTGGCCATAAATACAGCTGCTACAAATAAAATAAACAAAATGTTACTTTTAAATTTGAAATCTGTCATTGTGTCTTAGTATTTCCGCGCCAATGTATAGTTAAATATTTCGTGATATTAAAATGGAGTGGGGTAGTTACGCTACTGTGACACAAAATACTATGTTCCCTAAAAAGGACCAAGCAATTATAATCGATGCTTTAGAAAATGTACAAATCAAAGATTATGCTCAAGCTCTAGGAAGAATAATCGACCAATCCCAAATCTGTTTTTTGTCAAGAATATCAAACAGTAGAATTTGCATTTACGTTCCATCAAAGGTAATCGCTGATGAAATCATTGACAAAATAAAATATGTCACAATTCAACATCAAAAACTACCCATCCGACCGCTGATTAGCAGAAACAAATGTATCATCATCTCCAATGTGTGTCCCATTATACCACACTTTGAAATTGAAAAGAAACTACTAGAAATGAATATCACGCCACAGTCATATGAAATGGGCTACAATCACATTTTAAGTTTTCGAAGACAAGTTTACGTAACTCCTGAAGATTTCACCCGACTTCCAGATAAAATATCTATTGGATTTTGAAGAAACGAATTACTGGATATATTTCTCATCAGACACAATGACTTGTTTCATTTGCAAAAAAGACGGTCACGTAGCTTCTAAATGCCCGGAAAATAGCAACAACACAAATTTTCTTAACCAAAAAACACTGGACACTTCGGAGACACCAATTTTCAAGCGTCCACACCCACCCACTGAATCTTCAACTACAACTGATTTTATTGAGTCAGACGACGAGGACTCTGATGATAAGTCTTCCCAGTCCAGCTTAGACGAAGCTTACAAACCCAAGAGTGGAAAGAAACTCAAAAAAACACATAACGATCTGTCATCAATCGACAAGAACTACGTGGAAAACTTTATAAATATCTTTAGTAAAACGTACCCACTATCCGGAAAACAAGTTAAAGAGTATCTTACACACACATATGGGGTTAAGGACATATCAGAAATCACTTACAATTACACAGAAGAAGAAGGTGCCTTGATTGAAATGTTTAATGACCTAATATCGATCATCTCATATCGCAGTGTTAAAATCAGACTCACGTATCGTAGGTAAACTAAAGCTCTTATCTCGTAACAAAAAATCTAAAATAAATAAATAAGTTACTTTTAGGGAAGTACTACTCTATTTTTTGTGAGATTTAATGGCCTTGACTAAAGAATTTAAACTTAATATTATCCAATAGAACTGCCAAAGTTTGATACCAAAATTAAGTGAATTGGATTCATATCTACATAATGAAAAAGTACATATATGCGTTCTTTCTGAAACTTGGCTACAATGCGAACACCAAATTAACTTTACCGGTTACTCTGTCTTTAAAAAAGATCGAGCAGATGGATATGCAGGCTTAGCTATCCAGGTTCACGAATCTAAAAATTATTGTCTTAAAACTAATCCAAGTAATTATAATAAAATTGACATTTTGTGCCTTGAAATCCTTAATAGTAAAAAACTTCACTATATCATAGGGGTCTATTCTCCCGCAAATATCAAAGTGAGCGTAGGGGACCAGGAGCTTTTTAGCTACTTTTCTGAGAAAACTGTAATAGTCGGAGACTTTAATGCTCATCACACGGCTTGGTCATACACAACTGACACAAGGGGTAGACTTTTATCGGACACTAGCATAAATTATAATTACGTATTTCTTAACAATGGAGACTTTACCCGTTGCGCTAAGCTTAATGATAGTATAATAAGCACATCACCTGATATATCTTTTTGATAGTGCTGATCTCTCTCTCGACTTTGATTGGAACGTCACAAAAGAATCTCTTGGCAGTGATCACCTAATTATTTCTATGAAAACGTTAGACAGTACTCAAAATAGCCCCGAATTAAAAAGGAACATCAAAAAGGCCAACTGGGTAGAGTACACACAACACATAAAATCAGCATTTGAGCGAGTAGATTACGGAAATGATGTACAAAGTAACTACAATACACTCATAAAGGTAATTGAAGAAAGTGCTAATAAAAACATCCCTTATATTAAAACCGGTTTAACCCTAACAAATTCAAACCAAAACCATGGTGGAATCCTGATTTATCGAAGGTAGTAGCTGAGAGACGATTATCTCTTAAGAACTTTAGAAAATTACTACTTCACGGTCGAAAATTATTTAATTTATAGAGAAAAAGTAGTTATTGCTCGAAAATTGATAAAACTTGCTAAAAGGAATTCCTGGCAAAAGTTTTGTGACAGCATAGACTGTAACATACTCAGTTGTGAGGTTTGGAGGAAACTCAGATGGCTTAAAGGTTACCGAAACCCAAAACATTACTTACCAGAAAGTACCGCAGTCTCCTTTGTAACAGAATTTACTCCTGACAGTGTTTCCTTCCAACCCCTAGATTCCAATATTGATAGTTCCAACGTTCGTTTATAACGCAAAAAATATATCCTGCACATATTTAACACTATTTATAAAAAAGGCGAGATACCAGATCAGTGGCGTAGGATCAAACTTATTGCCATACCTAAAAGAAATACTGATAAGTATCGTCCTATCTCACTCATCAGCTGTCTTTGTAAAATCTTTAATTTAATGATTACTCGTCGTCTTGAACATCATTTCGAAAACAACAAATTATTTAATGATAGCACGTTGGGTTTCCGCCGTGGTCTTTCTTGTCAAGTCAATCTTAGCAGGTTTATTATAGACACAGAAACTGCTTTTATACACAAGCAGTTTCTGTGTCTATAATATGTCGATCCGCTTATATGTAGATACATTAGGGATTCTTTTAAAGAAAGAACTCTGATATATAGGCTACGGGATGGTACAGAAATAACAAGAACAAGCAGACAAGGTTTAGCTCAAGGTGACCCGATGTCACCCATTTTATTCAATATTGCCACAATTAAATTATGCAACACACTTATTAAGACAGTCAAGGTGTCACAATATGCCGATGATTTCGCTTTTTACTGTATTAATCAAAGTATTGATTTTTGTGCTAGTGTCATTCAATCAAGTCTTAATATCCTTATAACAATGTTACAGGAGATAGGATTGGAAATATCTCTCTCTAAGACTAAAATGTACATCTTAACTAGAAAATATAAAGTGCCTTCTATTAATATAAGAATAAATAACACCGAAATTAAACTTACAAATTGTACAAAGTTTCTGGGCGTAGGGGTGGACAGTCGGCTGAATTGGACCCGATTTAGAAACTGCTGAAAAATGCATCGCATTCGTCAATATCCTTAGTTCCATAAGCAGTTCAAAGTGGGGTGTCCATCCAACTCACTTAAGAAGACTTTATTTAGCACTGGTGCGATCTCGACTCGATTATGGAGGTATTATTTACGGTAACGCCAACTTCAGGCTCCTACAAAGGTTGGACGTTATTAGGCTTTGTGGTTGTTTTATTCGGGACACCCCAATTTTTGCAATGGAAAGCGAATTATGTATTCCACCCTTAAGTCTTAGAAGAAAGTATCTAAGTGACAAATACTTTCTGAAACTTTCTTCCAGAACATCCGACTATTTGAAAAAACAACTAGAAGCATTAGACAAGACTTTAAATTCGAGTTTAAGATATTGGCGCAAAAACCAAATTCCACTTCTGCTTGAGAGTTTCAGAGGGTTTTCAAACTTACCTTTGTCAAAATTTGAGATTTTGCTCCAATTTTTGCTTTCTTTTGATATTAAAACATTCCTCTCTTCCATAAACATTTTTGGGATAATATCGTATATAGAGTGAATACTATTAATGAACCTAAAGCTCAACTACTTATTCACGATCTTAAGCAACGTAGGGAAGATATGATAGACGCACAGTTTTCAGACTGCATTAAAATTTACACTGGACAACTGAAAATTTACACAAGAGACGGTTCTAGTTGCGCGTTTTACGATGTAGCTGCGGATTTTGGGGCCAAATTTCTTATTGAAAATTCATGTATACCCATCATGAGAGTTGAACTGGCAGCTATAAATGAAGCAATACATTACATAGAGCCGACACCATACCATAAAATTGTAATCTTTACAGATTCGAAGAGTAGTCTACAACATTTATTGATAACTGCTATAACTGCTTGATACGTAACGGGGTTGAAGTTGAATTACAATGGATTCCTCCACACGTGGGCGTCAGGGGTAACGAGGTAGCAGACTCACTTGCATAGAAAACTCTACAGAACGGCATACCTCTCGACATCGTACCGGACTATACTGACCATCTTCCAAAAATAAAAAACGACAATTATATTAAATTTAAATCTTATTTTAATGAGTGCCCTCAAAACAAGGGCCTCTGGTACAGAACCATTGTAGACGAACCACCACGCAAACCTTGGTTTGCGTCAAAAAACCTCAACAGAAAATATTTAACCATTTGCTTCCGAACCTGTACATACCACATCCCACTTAACAAGTTCAATTTCGTTATGAAGAAAAGAGACGTTTTAGCAATAAGTTCCCTCTGCCTATTCTGTACGGGATACAGCGTGAAGCTGATTTATATATTATTTTTCGTTGATGGCCGAAGCATTTAATACATTTTCCCAACCTATATGATTTAGATTTGTTAGGAAAGCTACTTTGTCAAAATTTTTAAAGATTCTGTGCATGATTATAGCTAACATCTTTTTATATATGACAACAAATTTTGAATGCCACATGTAAAAAGATTATTAATAAATAAATAAAAAAAATTCATAATCAACTATTTCTATATGAACATTTTCAAGTCTTTCAAGTCTTATTTTCAAGTTTTCAAGGTTTCTGGATGTTCTCTGTGTTCAGTCAAATACAAACTAATGTAATAAAGTTCAATTTATTATTCTAGTAATCCAGTGAAGCTGTTACGCTAGTTATAAACGTAAACAAACGTATCACGTCGATGCACTTTGCACGTGTCACCACTATAGATAATTTTTGTTTTAATATTTAAAATTAGAAATATAACTGTTAAAAAAATAATATTTTTAATAATATTTTGCATATGATAGTAAAATATTTGAAATTAGACATATGATTATTAAATATATATTTATGAATACATTATTGATTTTGATGAATTCGGAGTAAGAAACGTCGATTTCATTTATTAACTATTTGTTTATAATTATAAAGTTTGTATTCTCCTTTCATCATCTTTTGATTAAGAAAGTTACATAAGCGATGACTATATTGATTGCTGACTTACTTACCTGACTTTTTAATCCAATATTTTTTACCATTTGAAACGTCAAAAATATAATTCTTTTAACTAAAAATAAGTAAAAAACGAACACTTATGAACAACTAGTGCAGAGATAAATAACTACAGTAAGTAAGGTTATGCCGCATTGTGATCGATCAAGTTTACGCTAGCGACTACGCTATATTTTAGGTTATAAACATACCTCAAAAAGTACTCCAGGACAGGATAAGGACAATCCACATAACACAACTTATTTACTGATCACTTTTGAAGGCACTGAATGTTGAAATGATGCCACATATTTTTTTATTTAATTTAAGTAGTAATTTAAACGCTTTAAAAATGTAAAAATAATCATATTGACATTTTTTTTATAATCCGCTATGGAAAACAATTCTTGAATGATTTTTATTTGAAATTAACACATTTATTTAAGGCAATTTTTATAGAATACAACACACAGCATGTTTAATAATTCAGGTTATATATTACCAAAAAATTAGGAAAAAAATCTGGAAAAAATCGATTATTGTTGGATTAATTTTCTGAGATTTTTGTCAGAAGTTAGATCAATTAAGAGGGATACTTTGTCGGATGCCAAAAATGTTCTACTTCACAAAAGTCTTAGAGTTTCTACCCTAATCATAAAAGGAAGGCAAAACGCATGCGCCTATTTTATCGACGGAACACAATGTCGGTTGCTCAATGAGTGACATCACCTTGAAAATATTTCATAGTAAACGTGAACTTCTCGGGAATTAAAGGTAGAGAAAAGGAATTAAAGGTAAAGTATACGAAGATAGAAAATATACATTAATGAATCATTAAGATGAACAATAATATTTATGTTCTATCAAAAGTTCTGAATATTATTCATACACTTGTAAGGACTTCGCACTCTTCACGTTCTATCTAAAACAGTTCATCGTGAAACTTATTCTATACATACAAATCTTATGTTCTACAAAACACATAGATACGATTTGATGCAAAAATTTAAATAAACTTAAGTATAAAAAGACGCTCTTATTCCTAGAGACTTAAAATATTTGAAACACAAAAATAATGGTTCACATTTTTTTTCGAATCGGCGGTGATCTATGGGTAGGAGACCTCAGAACCTATCCGTTTCACCACCATGTATGTTCAGCGATTTTCAATGGTTCAGCAGATATCAGCGAATTTGTTTTTTTTTTGTAATTAATCAGATTTTTGAAGAAAATTGACTAATACTGGCCTACTGTTGAGTGTGAACTAGTGATTTTTGTTTTTCAATATATCTCAATAATATAGACTAAGAGGTCGTGGGATCTTTTGTAACGATCAACCAGATTGAATTTTATGGGTTAGGGAGCAGTCCCCTCATGTGAATGGCCTCGGTCTGCCTTCTCTCAGTGGTTGCACCTCCGAGCTATATTTTTTCGTAACAATGAAGCTTAGAAGCTTTATTGTTATGAAAAAAAAAACGATCAAGGAAATTGTCAGTTTTGGTGCATATTCAAAGTGTGGAGTTTTCTTATCTATACTAGTCTATACTTCTATACTAATATTATAAATAGGTAAAATTTGTGTTTATGTATGTATGTTTGTATTGATTTCACACATAAACTACCAAACCGAGTTCAAAAATTCTTTCACTATTTGAAAGCTGCATCAAAACTGATCAACATAGACTCTATTTCATTTTCAAAAAAAATAGAGATCCCTAATAAAAATGCAATAATGCAACCCAAGGTGTAAAGAAATTGATCTTAAAAGTTTGCCGACAATAATTAAACCATATTATCTATACCTTTGCATTAATCCTTATCCCATTAAATTATATTTTACTAAAGATGATTTCAATACCTGTAAAATAGTTTTTAAATTAATAGAATAGGACGTTCCATTCAAAAGATATAACGAAATTAAAAATATCAATCTAAAGAAAATCATGTAATGTTTAAAATAATAAAACAATTATAAGTGGTATGGAAGCGAAGCCGCGAATCGGCCGCTAGTAGTACCATATTCTCCATGTGACATTTAGAAACATTTCATGATGGGTAGCGCCTATATCTATATATAATAAAACAGTAAAAATATTTTGTCTGTACATTTAGTAATTTTGACTGAAATGGATATAGGGACACTTAAAAAGAATAATAGAAAGCAAAATATATTTTTTTTAATTTCTTGTCTGTCCGTCTGTCCGTCTTTAATTGTCATTATAAATGCATAACGCAGGCTATACACAGCTGTATAGACTCATGTTTCATTTATACCTTACTCTTAGCATATAAATAAGTATATTAGTTACTTTGAGCATTTAATGTAGATAAAAACTGTCATTTACTGTTTTTCATTTTAATAAGTATTTTAGAAACTGTAAGACAGATTTAAATTACATACTAAAAAAATCTTGTCTGCGACATGGCTCGACGCCCGCCACGCGTCGTTTGCTTATAAAAGTGCATCTACCACGGCCGCCTGGCTCCTTTCCTACGGGCCTAAAAGGAGGGCCTGGTCATGTTGCCAAAGGCTGAGAAGAGCCCACGACGCCCTGAGGGTTACCGGCCTATAACCCTCATCAGCGCGGTGGCGAAGTTATTCCTTCCACTTCTCCAGCACCACGAAGCAAGCAGTTTGGCGAGCGGGCATTCAACCACTCTGCAGGTGGCCAGAGCGGGCCATTACGCTGCAGCAGCGATTAACCGAAAGGAGATTAACTCGACGTAGCACCCGCTTTCGACCGTGTGTTTTATCTGGGGCTACTTTATAAAGTGCTCAGAGCCGGCACCTTATCCTTACCGACTACCTACCTGATAGGACATTTTGCGTGAGAGTGGAGAGTGTAGCAGCCACACGATCGCTGCCGGAGTTACCCAGCATTTTGTCACCTGCCCTCTGCGCATTATACACCGATGACATCCAAACGCAGCCGGCCACGATATTGGTGCTCTACGCCGACGCAATGTCGTCGGCGTAGAGCGGAGTCTCCCGAAATCTCTAAATCCCTACCAAACAACCAAGGAACCAGTCGCCCCTAGTGCAGTGCTCCCGGTGTTTGGCATACGGCCACACGAGGAGGCACTGCACAGAGGAGGCGGACGTCTGCAGCCACTGTGGAGGCTCACATCTGAAGGCAAACTGTGAAGTGCTGGCGGTCAATGTTACCCCTACCTGCAAAAACTGCATTAGGGCTAAGATTGACCGCGCAGATCACAATGCCTTCAGCGAGGACTGTCCCGTCCGAAAGCGGTGGGAGGCTTTGGCTCGCTCAACCGTGGCCTATTGCTAACGGTTGCGACGGTAGTACATTTGCACATACACCTACAGTGGACGTCTTTGTACTCAGCCAGACCATCGGCAGCAGCCAACACAACTTCTACGGAGACCAAGCGAGTGTACCCTGCGCCTGGGAACCCACATCCGGCGGAACATATGAACCTGAAATTCATAAGCACGAACTTCAGGCCATCTGCAACGCAACGGGGTGGGTTCTCCGGTGCAGGGAGAACTCCCTGGCAAAAATTTGGCCCCCACTCCCCCCCATATACCAGTCCGGAAAATGCGCCTCCTGACCAGAATGAGAATATATTTCTTATTCTGGAACATGGTTATCACGGGTTGTAGTGTATAAATTCCGATACGCCAGAAAGGTCCCATTTTGCTTGGAAAAGGTACAAACGCATCACAAAAGTTTTTAAAAATTTATTCCAAATTAAAAGATGACCCAAATTGCATGTTGTTTTAGTAAGTACTCTCTCGAAACCAGCTTATGATTCCCGGATATAATTGAAAGTAGTAAAATAGTATTCTAAAAAAATAAGTAAAAACAGTATTTTTAAAAATAAGTATAACTCCTTGTAACTCTAGTAAAAATAAATGTAAAATAATTTGACAAAAAAATAAATAATAGTGCGTCCCCATAAACATAATTAAAATAAAATCATTAATAATTAAACTACCGCAGCCAAAGTCTCCATTTACCACGACGGAGGTTGCAAGTACTCAACATTAAAAAAAAAAAAAAAAAAAAAAAAGGAGCATCGCCTAGTGCACTCCCGGCTGCCAGAGGTCAGACGTCGTCTTTCGAGTGACTTTTTATCTTTCCCCGAATCCGACTACTGAGCAATCGGTCGCTGGTCACTTAAGCTGGGCCTCCCTGACTGGGAGTCTCAACTGGCAGAGCTGTCCGCTCAGGTGGCATTTGAACATCCTTCCAAACCCCCAAAAAATCCTTCTCCCTGTATCTGCTCTAGGCCAGGTACACAGCCCTATGGCCAAAGGGCCCCCTAACGACGCACGCATATTGTTGGATGCCGCTTGAGACCACGGCCAGAAGGCCAACGCCCTGATGCCGTTCCCCAGCGCCAGAAGAAAGGAGCTGGACGAGAGAATGCTTCAATGCTAGCTCTATAGTAAAGTAGGTTTAGAAGCAATTGCACTTATTTTCGAGGTCTTCAAATAATTATAATGTATTATTTCAGCGCAACATAATTGGTTTCATCTTTCGTTTAAGTATTTTTAGATAAAAGAATAGTAGGTAGACTACCTACTATGTTGTTTATGATTTTTACCATTTAAGTTTTCTGTTGTTTGTGTCGTTTGTTTACGGAACGTAATACAGTATATTAAGTAAACTAGCGGCCCGCCCGGGGCTTCGCCCGCTTAAGCTACATGATTATTGATCTAATAAACAGAAATTACTTCTAATATGATTTTTATTAATTTAATTTGTAATTTTCTAATATGATTTTTTACTACATTATCGTAATTTCTATAAGGACTTTTGATTGTTTTGAATTAAAAAATACGACCAATATTGATATTTGATGTTTATAAAAATATAAATAAAGCTAATTATTTCTTATACGTATATATTTTTGTAACATTACGTTCTTTTTACCTATGTAATGTACGTCTCATCATAACTTTAAAACTCTGTTAAATGTACTGATGTCAGTGAATAATTTAATTTACTCTTTCAGAAACAGCGTTAATGTTAAATTATTGATTTGAAGGATTCATAATATTCTTTGTAAAATAACTGTAATGATTGCATATTAACTCCTGTACAGTTTTTAAATTAGTTACATATATTATTGGGTAAATGTACAATTGGTAAATATGTAGTTATTACAGAGTAGGTACACGTAGAAAGTCTGGTTTTAGCCTTTTTTTACACAGATTTATGTCAAACGAACGAACGAACCGAAGAATGTATGTATTTACTTAATATTTCTTGAAGATCAAATTGGTCTTTATCTGTTTTAAATTTAACGAACGTACGAACGCACAAACAAACAATCAAACAAAACAAAAAAGCAAACAAACAAACAAACTCTTCCATTTTATTATATTAGTATTGATAAAAGCCGAAAATTAACTTTATTAAATTTCCTTGATGATGAAATAACTTTCGATCGTAAGTTTTCAAAATAAATGTGTTTTCAATAGTACAGATAAACATTCAATAAAAAGTAGCGGGCAATGTCGTGGAGGACCAAACTTTACACCACACCAAGAAAAGAAAAAGAGAGCCAAAGTGTAGTTTAAATTAATTATAAACAGTAAATATTTACATAAAAAATAATAATTACATAAAACAATCGAAAATGTATGAAAATTTATAAAATCGTCAACGTCATCTGCCCGTTCGCGTCGGTCATACTATGCCACCCGAACACTAGGTCATTTCGAATCAGTGATATCTCCTTAATTATTTATTAGAATGTTATACAGTAAACTATAATTTCAATCTAGATAAAATGCTAGAAGTGATTATTATATTTATGTTCATAAGGATGAATATCAAAATATAAAAAAAACATTAACAAAAAACCAATAAATTTAAAGTTAATTAATTAAAATGGTTACTTTTGCTCAACCTTCAGAGATAAACCATCTCGGACTTTTTTAAACATTATTTAAAGAACAATATTTTTGTTAAACATTGTTTTTATGTATCTCATAAGGTTGAGTCGGCACACGCCATGAATGGGTTAAGCAAGTTCATTTTGGTTGATGTTTTCTTAAAACAACAAACCGTTGCTTAGCAACGGTCGCGTAGCGACGACGATTATTAACATGGCAGAATAAATTGCATGTCAAATTAGAAAATATTTTAATATATTAGTATATATGTGTAATGTAAATAACATATATAGCCTATAGCACTTCTGAAGAATGCATGCTTTCATACAAAACAAAAACAAAGTAAATCGGACCAGTAGATCCAGAGATCTTAGCGTTTAAGCAAACAAACAAACAAACTCTTCCGCTTTATTATATCAGTATAGATAATTGAGTAGTTTAAGCGGGCGAAGCCGCGAGTGGGTCTCTAGTATGAAATAATTTGGTATGCTAGCTCTTAATGGATGCATTTCCGACATAAGAAGCTTGCAAGTCACTGTATTGTTGCGAAAAAAAACAAAAACAGAAATGGTACTTTTAGTATCAATTCGAAGTTTAGAGTTCCCACAAGTAAAAGAAGTCGATCTGCTAACACTCAGTGATTGCATTTCAGAGCTATCATAGCTTAAGCACTGTACATATTTGTACTGAAAGTCTAAAAAACATCAAAAACTTGCATAATGCGCGAGTTTTTCTTCATAGTCTATTTTTTCTTCATATATGTAAAACGAACGTCAGGAAAATCTAATGTGGAACTCTTATAGACCAGTTAAATTATAGGAATTAAAGATATGGTGCCTTTACAAAAATTGTTCAGTCTGATAAGTACTTTTGATAGACCTATTAAACTCGTGGCGCCAGGAACATCTAATGTGGATGTCTAATAGAACAACTAAACTATAATACTTAGGTATTTAACAAAAATTGTTCAGTTTGATGAGTATTATTGATTGACATATTCACCTCGAGGGGTCAGGAACATCTGATGTGAAATCCTCATAGGCCAGCTAACCTCTGAGTATTAATGGTATGATTCCTTATTACAAATTGTTCAGTTTGATGAGTATTATTGATTGACATATTAACCTCGATTGTTAGGAACATCAACTCTTATAAGCCAGCTAAAATTAAATATTATAAGAATTATGTATACCTATGGTTCCTTATTATTTTTTTTAAATCTAATGAATGTTCAGATCGACATGTTCAGCTCAAGAATAACTCTTATAGACTAGGTAAACTGTAAGAATTAAGGGCGTAATTCCTTAATAAAAATTGTTCAGTTTGATGAGTATTATTGATTGGCCTATTAATCTTGGAGATCAGAAACATCGAATGTGAAACTAAAAGATCACCTAAAACAAAATAAAAATATTTAATGGTGCCTGAGCGGTGTTGCCTTAGCAGTGATGAGTATTATTATCGCTAAGTCAATAATTTTTTTTATTTAGCTTTACGCTTTATCCCTCCAATATTTTCCAATTGATATAGTGTTTTTGAAGGTCAACCAAGGTCTACCTCTGCCTCTCTTATCACTCGCGCTTGCTTCATAAATCTTTCTTGTTCTGTCTTCATTAACTATCTTTTCGTGCCCAAACCACGTGAGGACTTCTCCATTCTCACTGTGACACCCTCGCTAATACCTGCCATATCGTGTATCTCCTCATTGCAGATTTGGTCACGTAAACCAATACTACATATTCTACGAAGAGATCGGATTGTCACAGCATTCATCTTTTTTTCATACTTCTTCTGTACTATCATATCTATCATATATTGAAATTCATTGAAGTTGATGACAGTTTACGCCCCGTAGGAAGTATTCAGAGACTGTAACGTGCGTTCTATATAGAATACCGCGCATAAAGGGATAAAGGGTGAAGCTAAAAATAAAGCTAAGATACTTTTTTTCAATTAAATAAAAAAATAATTACCTAATTGATTTACTTAGCAAAAACGATCTTGATCGTTTAGTAAATGACGTTGATTTTTATTTTCGATTTTCATTAAAATTATCAAAAAAAATTTTTGAGGGCATTTAACAAAGTAATAGAACCAGAAACAATGATATTTAAAAATTTTGTCTGTTTATTGGTTTTTTTGTTTGTCGACGCTTATCTCAGAAACGACTTAACCGATTAAAGGAGCGAAAACGCGAGCGCGGTGCGGAAGCGGTAAAATCGGTTTAATTCATTTTATTTACTTTTTATTGTAACATTCGTAATATAAGAATGGTGTAATGATTAAATAACTGACTTATTACAAGAGATTAGAATTTGATCAAAATACATTTATTTATTTTAAGATAAAAATTGAAATAACATATAATACCTTATATTATAACTAGCGACCTGCTCGCAGCTTCGCCCGCTTTAACTACTGAATTATTCATATAATGTATCTATGTTTGCAAAGCACTTAAGATTATTAATGTGAAAATTATTTAAACCTTACTGCAACCCGAATTTTCGTAGTTCCAATAAGGATGTTCCAATTGTTTAAAAAAACACACTTAAACAAATGACACAAACAACATAAAACTTAAACGAAAGAAATTATAAGCAACATACTACCTACTATTCTCTTACCGAAAAATACTTAAACGAAAGATGTAACCAACTATGTCGCGTTGAAATACATTATAATTATTGGATAACTCCAAAATACGTGTAAAGTTACTTTAAATTTGCTTTGTTCTTGAGCCAGGCGCAGAATTGAAGCATTCTCTCGTCCATCTTCGTAGTAGCTCCGTTGGCACTCTAGCCGTGGTCTCAAGCACAACAACCTGCTCTAGAACAGACACAGGGAGGGGGATGCAGGACGGGATTGAAAGGATTATGAAATGCCATCTAGGCGGCGGTTTTCTGAGGGAAGCCCAGCTTAAACGACCAAGGTTCAATGCAAGACTCATATTATAGAAGCGATTGCACGTATTATGGCGCCTGCGTCACTCGGCGGAGGATGACGTTCTGGACCACATGCAGAATTTCTCGTTTAGTGATACTCGCTAGGACGTTGTGATGTTATCTGTGTATAGTGCACAGAGAGCAGACAAAATGCTGCCCTGGGGAACAACGGCAGCGACCAAGTTGCTGCTAGACCTCGAACTCTCAACTATAACGCAAAATGTCCTGTCACTGAGGCAGGGAGGCAAAGACATGCGCGACGTGCTGGGGGGTGCCGGCTCTGAGCATTTAATGAAGTAGGCCCGGGTGCCAGACGCGGTCGAATACGCGTGCTACGTCGAAGAAGACTGCTATTGCACTCTCCTTTCGGTTGATCGCTGTTGCGGCGTAGTGTAGCCACAGTGGTATACCCGCTCGCCAAACTGCTCGCTTCGTGGATGGATGTGCGACTGGAGAAGTGAGAGGAATAACTTCTCGAACAGCTTGGCGACCGCACTAAGGAAGATTATAGATCGGTATCCCTCAGGCTGCTGTAGGCTGCTGTCTTCCTAGCCTTCGGCAACATGATGAGCAGGCCCTCCTTCCATGCCCGGGGTAAAGAAGCCAGGCGGGTGCAGTGGATCCATTTTTATAAGAAAAATGTCGCGGGGCGCGGGGGGACGGGTGGTGGACGGCGAACCGTTACACAGCAAGAATTTTTTAGTACCGTTATTTTAAATCTGTGCTACTAATCTTCTAAAGTACTTATTAAAATGAAAAACAGTAAAGAACATTTTGATCTACATTAAATGGCCAAGGTAACTAATATACTTATTTATATACTGAGAGTAAGGGATAATCATGAGTCGATATAGCTTTTCTCTAAAACTATTTGTAATTTCGAAATATTGTAAAGAGCAAAGTCTATCTTTGTTTAACGTAGAAAATGAATAACTTATTTAAAAGGATAATGATTAATATCATTATGGACACACATCCCTCACAATAAGAAAATATATTTAAATTACTAGCTAATTCCCGTCTCCTCTACGCTTTTATTACTAAGATTTAAACGATTTTTATTTGTATTTCTTATTCTACGACAGATATTTGAACGACTTTTTCGTGGCATAATTAAATTAATTAAAAAAGGAAATGTTTAAAAAGGTAAAGAAAATAATAAAACAACAGAAGAAGAGTAAACAAAATAAACAACAGGATACTTAAACGAAAGAAACGATAAACATAAGCCTACCTACTATTCTCTTAAAATAAAATACTTAAACGGAAGAAATTATAAACAAAAGACTATCTACTATTCTCTTAACCCTAAAAAACTTACACGAAAGAAATTATGAACAAAAGACTACCTACTATTGTATTAATCAAAAAAGATGAAACTAAATACATCGCGCTGAAATAATACAATAAACTCCAATTATCCAATACGTACAATCGCATCTAATAAATCTACTTTGCTACAGAGGCCTGCAGGCGGGCGCGGCGGACGCGTTGCTATATGCAAAATGTCGCGGGGCGCGGGGGGACGCATGGCGTGTGGAGGGCCGTTTCGCAGCAAGGATTTTTTGATATTGTAACAATTTCTAAAGTACTTATTAAAATGTAAAACAGTAAAAAACAGTTTTGATCTACATTAAATGGCCAACGTAACTAAAATACTCATTTATATACTGAGAGTAATTGATAAATGAAACATGAGCCAAAACTGCGGTTTATAGCTGACGTGATGTGTCAACAATTAAATGCGTTTTTCTCTAAAACTATTCGTAATTGCGAAATAGTATAAAGAGCAAATGTTATCTTCGTTTAACGTAGAAAATTAATAAAGTATGTAAAAGGATAAGGATTGATACCATTATGGACAAACATAAAAAAAACATAATAAAAAAATATGTTCAAATTACTATTTTTAGACAGAAATATGCTCACGTTATCCTTAGAAGATGTCGCTTAATTTTTTGTAGATCTTATTAAGAGGAATAATACTCTAGTACATTATTTTCATGTAGGATTTACCATTAAAGCAGCGCATGCGTGAAAGTGTCTCAACGGATAGGAACATAAAAACACGTTTATCATATTTATGTCAAATTACATTAAAATATACATATAATAAACTATATATAAACCTTCCCTGAGAAATACTCTACTTAATGGTGAAAGCCGCATAAAAATCCGTTGGGTGTTTTAGAAGAAGAAGAGTTAGAAAGGCCAGACAGAGGCGTTATTATTTTATAATATATAGAGATATAACATAATATATTTATATAAATGCTTTTAATAGTTATTACAGCGCATGCAAGATAAGAACATTTTAGAAAATTGTTTAATTCTATTAGAATTATAACTACTAATAGTTAATATAGTTAATAAAATATTTTCTCAAATTTCACACACTCCGCATTTTTATTATTACATGATTTTCTTTAGATTGGTATTTTTATATTCGTTATATCTTTTGAATGGAATGTCCATAAAAAGTAGAGAGAAGAGAATGTCATTTATTAATTTAAAAAAAATTACATGTATTGAAATCATGTTCAATAAAATATTATTTAATGGGATAAGGATTAATGCAGAGATATAAATAATATGGTTTGAATATTGTCGGCACTTTTATCAATTTTTAAAATATAAAATAGTAGTTATATAGTCATAGATACAGTAGTTGGACATATGATTTCGCGGGCTTTTTTTATATATATCGATGCGTTTTATGACACTGTAGAGCATTGTTTGATAGAACATATCATCAATAGTTTTCGCAGCGCACGCGATGATAGAATTTTTAAGATCAATCTCTTCACACATTGGGTTACGTTTAAAATAAATAATGCCTTCGCTCGTGATGCGTCTAGTGGTTAGAATTGCTTATAGTTGTTATCGTGAAGAACTTAAAATCTTTTAGAGATTCCGAGGTAACAGTGTTAAGAATTTTATTTATGCCATTAGCAGGTATCGCTTTAATAAAATATTTGCCATCAGAAGTTTATTCAAATAACTGAAACTCAATATAATGTTGTCATAACTCGAAGCTTTTGCGAGGAAAAGCCAAGAGCTATAACTGCGAACTAGTTATAATAAAAGGAAGAAAGAGTAAGGGCATCGCCCCGCCTCTATATCGTGAATACTGACCAGACCGCAGCTTTACAGTCATCGTTGAACCCTCCGAGACCCTTGTGAGTGATCTTTCTGAAGGTACTTGTTACGCTTGTTTATATTAGGATTGTATTAGAATGGTGATTCGTGATGTTCATTGATTTGTGAGATCAATATAAGTCGTTGCATCGAACGCACTACCGCAAGGCTGCCGATATGTTAAATAAACTCACGGCGCACACCCCGCTGCTGTCTCATTTGTATTCTATATTAAAAAAAGTTGTTAGGCGGACACTACTACATACACTAGAGTTCCAGGGCATAAAATAGCACCACACACCCGTATGCGACGGGCGGACACTACTACATACACCAGAGTTCCAGGACATAAAATAGCATCACACACCTATTTATCCTACAACGAGTTATAGAACTACTGTAGGAGCCGTTATGTATAAATATCCAACTCCATACAAGCATTGCTTACGCTTAGTAAGCGCACCGCAAGATTGAATCGAACACTATATAATAGGCCCACGTTACTTTAGTAGGCTTAGCTAAAAGTATTAGCTTCGATAACACTAAGTAACAATAACTGGTAACAATACTGTACTTATGTTCGTAACTTCTTCTGCAAACTCAATGTGTTGCCCCTACACATATTTTACTTATAAAAAATTCGATCTTTTAGGATCGAATTTTTTATAAGTAAACGATGTGTAGGGGCAACACATTGAGTTTGCAATTATAGGCTTCGAGTTATTATATTATATTTATTATACATTTGGTACGAGTCTTTATGTGCATCATATTTATTAGTACCGTCAGTGGCTTAGTGAGGGGGGGGGGGGG
>JAATLQ010031062.1:0-10184 GCA_013421005.1 Heliconius erato x Heliconius himera | reverse complement strand
ATATCAAACAAACGGGAAAACATTCAAAATGTCGATGCGTTATGACACGAACGTAATGACAGAAGCAAATGTTTTTTTTTAATGTTTTTTATTTAATGGCCTGATTTTGCGATGACAAACAGATGCAAAAATGCAAAAAATCATTAGACAAGGTGTGATTGTCAATCAGCTGTCACATCTCTGACTTAATATATGATTGATTTTAATCCATTAAGGATCTAAATCTTATTTTTTTCATTATTCTCCACTTCCAGATTGTCAATTAATTTATTATTTGCTATTCTAAAAATAAAAAAAAAATTGTAATTTTTTAGATCACATCTCAATTCTTTACGTGACGGCCCAAAAGTTTCATTCTCCTTTATATTCTTTTATGTGCATTTAGGTATATACAAGAATATAAATTTATATACTAATACGAATTACGTACAGATTAGTGAAAAGCCTATAATTTCAGGTCACTGTGTTTTGTGACCTATAGAAGATAACTTTTAGTATCGAATTAAATATTGAAAAAGTAAATCAACATTAAAATACTTTCACACATGCCTTCACAACTCTCTCCCACACGATAAGGTTGGCTGGTAAATAATGCTGTTTAGTGTTAAGCCCACCTTTTTCTACATGTATATTTTTAATTGAATTATTGAAGCGAAGGTCTTACTGGGCAAAGGCATGTTTTGTTGTAATGCTAGTCTTCCTAGATCGTTAAACCATATACAGCTCTGAAATGTTGCAGGAACGTTGTGGATGACACAGTGATCCCAGCGAAGTAGTTTGATGATAATTGCAATTGCAATTTTTGAGTAAATGGTCAAAATGTGTCCCATAGAGTTAATTGGAATGTTTTGAAATTCATGCACACAGATTGTTCTTAGATTAAGCTAACCCAGTGTGTGCAGGCAAAACAGAAAATTTCGCAAAATTTTGCGCAATATAGCTTCGCTCAGCTCCACCTATCGTGTACAGTATGTGGTGGAACCTATTACATATATATTTCTTATAAATGTGTGCAATAAAGTATAAATTAAATAAAACACAACAGTACGAACATACTCTTACACTTTTATTTTCTGTCTGTGAATAAGCTGACTTATTGTTGCTGCACACATCCGTCGCGTTAGTCTCGGCGACAACGGTAAAAAATAGAATCTTAAAACTACTGTTCTGTTCTTCAATTACGTTGTCCTAAAGATCCTGCTAAGCAATAATCACTTCACCCATGTCACATTATTTGGAAAACACAGGAACAAGGTTGTACGGTTAAAAATTTACACAATAGGAGAAATGGAAATTACGCCATATGACAAAGTTGGTTTTTTAAAATAGTTGTAAATAGTAGTAGTTTAACTTAAGATCATGATACATGATGAAATGAAATATTTTTTGTCACAAATTGTTAGACTTTATATTTTTTTTAATATAAGAGAATATAAAATCTCACAATTTGTTAAAAACTTACACCATAGTTTTTATGGAGCATATTATTGACCAAATATATTTATATTGTATTTCTAAATTATATTAAAAACAAATAAAAAAATCCTATTGTTTAAAAATAACCTTTTCTGTCACTTATTTTAATTTGTCTATCAAGCTGCTCGACATATTTTACTTCAATAGATTCTGTATTATAAAACTAAACTTATTTTAAATATATTAAATATGCAATTTATATTATTAACATACATAATACGACACACATCAGTTTGAGGTAAAGTCACAATTAAAAATTAGTTTACTATATAGTTAAGTGCACATCACTAGAATTTGACAAATATTATTTGTGTCATTAATACTGTTTAATTTTAAATTTCAAAATTAAAACCGTTACCACAGAAAATCTTCAGCAGTTCATAATATTCTACACAATGAAAAAAACAATTTCTCATTATTCTCAACAATTGTCATTGTTAATATGAACACATTTTTAGCAATCAACTTCACTCTGTATAACGCCCACAGTAGGCAAAGGGAACCTAGTGTTAAAAGACTCCGTTTACCACTTTCCTCCGAACTCTGGACGCATTACGTTTTGAGTGGCGGAACTAAACGCCGCGGTTTACCTTGACACCAGAGCAAAGAAATGGAAATATATACTTGGTTCTCCACGGGAAGTGTCTTAATTCTAAGTTCCTTCTCCCTACCCTGCTGTGTACAGCGTCGTTTTAGGTCAACTTCTGACAAAAACTCAAAATCATGGTTTTTTGATGGTGCGATATATTTATAAGTGTTATTTGAGGCCAATCGTGGCGCAGCGTCACGAAGTGTGTGGCACCGACTGGTTGTGAGTTCGATCCCCACTCGAGGAGATGAAATATTTACTTAAATTTATATTTCCATTTCTTCGCTCTGGTGTCGAGGCTAAGCGCGGCGTTGAGTTCTGCCACTCAACACGCAATGCCTTTAGAATTCGGCAGAAAGTAGGGATCGGAGTGTCTTAACATTAGGTTCCTTCTGCCTACCCTGCTGTGTGCGGGATACAGCGTGAAGCTGATTTAATTTAATTAAATTATTTATTATTTATGAAGTCGAAGCCCAAAAATTTATAAGCAACATAAAAAAATATAAAGTCAAATCAATAATTAAAATGAGGATACCTAATCTTCTTCTTTTAAAACTCGGTTGCTCTATTACTTTAGTACTTACCGTAAAAGAAATAAAAACCGGTTGACTCGTCCACCGAAGCTTCCGTACCAATTACAAGATTGAAAGTCTGCGGGGAGTATAATTTATATTTATTTGACTTGAAATTTTGATTTGAAATAAACTACAAATATAAGTTTGTTATGATTTTATGTTTTTTAATTTTCACTTTTCGGAAATTTTAATTTCCATAACTTTAGGTTCACAGGAAATACTTACAGTTTTTAATTACGGCACGGGGCGAATTTCATGTATAATGTAGCAAAATCGATGTATAAAAGTTCGTGTTTTTTGGATTTAACATATTAAGAAGTTTGGTTTGCCAAATGATGAATGAGCGAATTTAGAAGCGTGCTTCAAGGAACCATAGACCTGAGTATTTGATGTTAATTTTAGCTTAATACCTCCACGCGATTTCGAAATAAATGCTCTTAACGGACGGATATACAGACAACAAAGTGATTCTATAAAGGTTCCGTTTGCCGCAGTTCGTATGAAATTCGGAGATAATTAGGTATGAAATTTGATACGAAGTAAGAACTTACAATATAAATAAAGGAAAAAATCCGAAAAGAGAATATTTCACTTAACCCGTTATATTTTTTTGAAATACATGCAATTTTGTAACTGAAGGTATCATTGTCACAGATAATTAAATATGTATTTATTTAAAATTGGTTTTAAAAAATAGGTCCCGCTGAGTTTCTTGCGCCGGTTCTTCTCAGGTCTGAGGCATTAACTTTAGTGAACTGGTGGTAAATTATTTGACGTTCAAAAAATGAATATAACTTCTTATTTGAAATAAAATTATTTGAATTTGAAGTATTTAATATTCAACATGATGTTAAATACCGAATACGACAATTGATACCAACGTATCTCTTTTTCTTTAAGTAAATTCCTTAAGAAAAAACTTTATAAGATTTTTTATGAAAGAACGATTAGGTACGGTGAGCTCACTGACAAACCGGCGTAATAGCAGCCAATGTGACGTCGAATGAACTTTTGAATTGAATGAACTTATAGATACTTATCGACGAACTAGATGCCACTAAATTTTAAATGATTTAATCGAAGTGGGGCAAGTCTCCAAGTATCCTCCCTGGGCAAGTGTCCCGGACTCTCCCTATTAGAAATTAAATATCAAAATTGACTTAAATTATTTTCTTAACTTTAAAATGTTTATAATTATTAATTTAGTTGACACGTAAAACACCTAAACGCAAAACCTAAATAAAAGACTACTTACAACCTTTTTTAGGGCTCCGTACCTCAAAATGAAGAAACGGAGCACTAGGCTAATATAGAATCGCTTTGTTGTCCGTGTGTCTGTCTGTCAAGAGCATTTATCTCGGGATTACATAATATATATAAATTTGAAAGTAATAACAAATATATTCTGGTTTGTTTATATTTAAATTTTTAGAATTCCATACCTTTTAAGGAAAAAAGAAATCCTTATAACATCACTTTGTTTATCATCCGTCTGTCTGTCTTACAAGACCCTTTATCTCAGGAACACAGCTTGGAGATATCGAGTTGAAATACAAACTATCTAACTATAGGTATCAAGTGAAAGGGCTCTGGCTAAGCTAAGCCTGAATTTCACAAAAAGCTCGAAACCTACAATGCCCGACTTACGCTTGTCCGGATTTTTAACATGGAGTGAGATTTTAAGAAAAGACAACATAAGAACAGTAGAACTTGACACTAGAAACATTTATGAGAAACCCTTCGCTATACAAATTAAATAAAAATATAGCAAAATGAAAGTTTAAGAAAATTTGTTTTCTTTGTTTACATTTTGTCTTACAGTATAGGTGTAGGGTAGAGTCTCATAGACTATAGGTATTAGGCATCAAAAAGTCGAAGGGCGCGCATGCTGCATTCACTGTAAAAACGTGAGTTTGTCAAACTCTGTTCCCTTTCACCTACAATCATAATAATGATACGGAAACTTTGGTGGGCAAGATTAAAAAAAAATATTGAATTTAGTATTCCTTAACTAAGTAGACAAGTATTTAGTAATATAAAACACCGAATTAACTTATAATGTTCTCGTTTATTTATAAAACACATTAAGTAGGTACTTATTATTACTTAATCAAGCTTCGTGATCTAATTGTGGTTTTCGATATATGTCTTAACATCTTCTTTCAAACTTTGTAAAATATTCTCTGTTTTTGGTGTTGGAAATTCATGATTATTACCATTTTTTAATTTTATATCCGATTTATTTTCAACGATAACGTTTTTTGATACATGCAATGGTATAGCGAATCCAGTTAAACCTCTATTAGTTATTTCAACGTTCAGCAAATCGACCGACGGTTCACAAATACTCGGTTCATGTTCAACATTTCGAATTAAATAAAGATTAGTGCTGTGCCTGACATCCTTAGATGGTGTGGGGCTATATTTCATTTCCAATTTCTGTATATCCAAAAAAGGATATTTTTTCATAAAAACCAATCTCTCATATTGACGGATGTCCTCATCGTTAAATGAATTTATACTTGCAATCTTCTTCAAGCCAATGTTGAAATTGTCGTAAACACTTCTACCAAAATCATGGGAAGTGTCTTTGATTTTTCGTAATGTTTCCTTAAGATTGTAAGTCATCTTTTTTGTTCGTTGAGCTAATTTGTCAATTGTACTATCTTAAACAATTAATAAAATATTTTAAAAAAATATACCTAGATACAAATTACAATAATTACCTATGCTGAAGACGAATGCAAAGAGAAGGGAAAAAAGTACTGGTTGACTGCTTAAATCGACCATTTAGGGACGACAATATTAGGTCATAACGACATAAGAAAATAATGCATACTTTTATGAATTTAAATGATTTATTATCACTGAATTATCATTATTTTGTATAATACAAAGGAGTTGATTGGAATTTTTTTTTCTATAAATTAACATATATTTGCACTAGTTAATTCGTGCTCTCGCTTGCACTTTCGGCCCATGCGGAACGTGACAATAGGTCATGCTTATTTGAACTTGCAGCAAGATTTGAGCATAATTTATAAGACGTTATCACATCAAAAATTCTGATTAAGTGTCTAGTTATTCAGGCTGAAATAATATATTTTTCAACGTTTAGGTATAATTTATACCTTATAAAAGAATCTATAAATAATATTAAATAATATTTTTACTTATTTTCTATGTAGATATTTCTCTAGATATGAACTACTTTACTATTTATATAATATTTTAAAAAAGCACCTCTGTGGTTTGCCCATGCTAAATTGTAGGAAAAGCATAACATAACAAATATAATTGCATTAAAATTCATTTTTGCATATTTTATTGTATGAACGGTTTCTTGTTATAATTTGACATTTTGCCATTATCACAGACGACATTGAAGGATCACATAGTTGTCTATGTTTTTAATTATAATTTAATTATCTTCACTCATTCGCATTAAATACTTTTCAACACACTTTATAGCAACACACTTAAAAGTTTGGTATATGTTTCTTTGTAACGGAAACTTTAAACGTTTTCACCGACTTTTAAACCTCGGATCAATTTCAAACTTTACATTCTTATCAAGGACTCAAAATGCAATAATAATAAATATAAATAAAAGTATAAAAATACACGCTTTAATGAAAAACCCAACTAAAAATGAGAAATAAATACCAGTTTTAAAAAACCGAAAAGCAAGCACTTATAAAAAATACTAAAAAGTAAAAAATATATTTTAAAGTTTTTTTTTTCAAGAAAAAATGTATTGCAATGTAAAAAACCATTCTATTTTTAATATTTTTTGCCACAAAAGCGTGGTTTTTTGTTGTTTTTAACAATTATTTTCATTATATATTTTCTTTATTTTCGGAAAATAAATCAATATTTACAACTTAACAATAATTAGATACTAAATCCAAAAAGTTGCTTATATCCTCCAATGTCGCCAAATCAATTACTATAGAGTTCCCGCCTTGTGGGCAGGATCGTGTATAACTCGCCCGATCATTGGCTGGAACGCACCCTTTCCACCGTTTTCCGGTTTCGTAGGGGATGAGGGGCGCAAAGGGCGGCGCTCGAGACAAGCACCTGATATTCAATCCATGTGTTCACTTGATCAGGGTAGCACGTGTTTAACATAATTGAGGATTAAGTTCATGGTTCACGAAATACTTAATTTTGTTTAGTAGTTACAAATTAAATTTATGCTGTGCAATTTCCCCTGTTTGTAATAAAAAAAATTAGTGATAAATTAGTTGGATATTTTTAATTAACATTAAATACGATGACTGATGGTACATATGATGAGAAATCGAAGACATCCATTCAGGCACCAAGGCCGTCGTCACCGAGGAAATTCTTCGCTAGAATATATGGCCATCTTGAGGATCAAGCAGCTGCTAACGATACGAATCCAGCTTCCGAAAGTGATTCTTCATCTGATATAGAAATTGGTGACAATGAAGCAAGGGAGAGTGTCCAAGGTTCTTCGATATGGCAGCCTCCTCCACCACTACCGTTGTGTCCGCGACCTATGCTATTGCCGCATCAACAATTGGCATTCGGCGCTGGTTTAGCTGCTTTTTGTGAGTATTAAAAATTATAATAAGTTTATGCAGTGTCAGTAAACATAATGTGGTAATTAAAAAAAATATTAAAATCAGCTTCACGCTGTATGCCACACACAGCAGGATATGCATAGGGAACCTAGTGTTAAGACACTCCGTTACCCACTTTCTGCCGATTTCTGAAGAAATTGCGTGTAGAGTGGCGGATCTCAACGCAGTGCTTTGATCTATTATATGATATTTTTATATTTTTTCCAATTTGAGTGACGCCATTAGTGGCGCAGGGGATCAATCGTGCCACTGTAATGTAATACGGCGGAAATTTGGGAACGTGAACTTCTTAATGGGAACGGAGTGTCTCAGTAAGTTTCTAGGTCACTGCTTTATGCGCGATACAGCCTGAAACCAAAAAATGCTTCGAAATCACACTAATGTAACATACTATATAGTCTCACTTTTATCGTTAATTGAAAATAGAAATGGAAGAGACCAAGTAGGCCGCGAATTCTTAGGCTTCTGAATTATTAGTGACAAAAAAATTAAAACAGAAAAATTAAAAAAACATAACACAAAATCATCAGTTTAAAGCTACATTCATAACCATTGCATTATTTAGCAAATTACATTCTCTTATTTTGAATTTGAAATGTAATTAATATACGAATCACTCGTGTGTTCACGTTATCGACTCAATATATATAATATAAAAAATGAAATGAAATACAAGATTAAAAAAATCACGCCACAATGTAATTAAACCATGTAAACCACTGTAAAAGCAAAAAGATTTTTTTTGAATTTCTTGTCTGTCTGTCTATCGACATATTTTTGTCCGTATTTTTCTCTGAAAGTACTGAACCGATTTACTTGAAAATTTCACCAATTGCTTTGTTTTAACTCATCTTAAATACTAAAGTTTAGTTCATCACAATCGGTTTATTAAAAAAAAGTTATCGTCATTTGAAAGAAGTCGTAATTAATTCAACACAGAGATAAAGAACGATATTGAAAGAAATATCAAGTAAATACAAAGATTTTTTGGTTGGTTCGTTCATATAATATATGTAACTAATTTAAAAACTGTACAGGAGTTAATATGCAACTATTACAGTTATTTTACAAAGAATATTTTGAATCCTTCAAATCAATAATTTAACATTTAAGGCTGTTTCTGAATGAGTAAATTAAATTATTCACTGACGTCAGCACATTTAACATAGTATATTATATAGGTAAAAAGAACATAAAGTTACAAAAATATATAAGTGTAATAAATAATTAGCTTTATGTATATATTATAAATATTAAATATCAACAATGGTCGTATCTTTTTATTTAAAACAATCCAAAATTCTTTGACGATAATGTCGTAAAAAAATCATATTAGAAGTCATTATAGTTGTCAATCAATTCTGCTTATTAAATCAATAATCATCTATTTTAAGCGGGCGAAGCCGTGGGCGAGCCGCTAGTATTAAAAAGAATAACTTACGTGATTTCACCGAATTACATAAGACATAAGTTAATGTCCTCCTCCACATATTATAGATAAATACTGTTAAATTCATCTTGTATTGAACTAGCGTTTACCTGCGGCTTTGCTCACATGGTCCAATGAAGATAATTAAGAATATATATATACGTTCTAAATACCCGAGTTAGCTCCGACAGTAGCTATAGTGGGTTACATCCAAACGATTAACCTCTCTCTAAAAATTTGCTATCCAACACTTAATGATTTTTTTATTCGAGCCAGTATTTTTTGAGGTTATAGCGTTCAACCAAACGGATTCTTTGGCTTCATAACATGTAAAGTATGGCAGTACCGAAATAGCTATTATAAATGTTTTTTTTTCAAAAGTAAGTATTTAGTAATGTAAATTTAATTTTATTTGTTGAAAACAATGAACATAAAATTCCCTTGCATTCCTTTATATTGAACACAGCCAGATAATATTCAGTTACGTTTTATTTATTTTTTACATTTTTATCTAGCCTTAGGGAACCTAGTGTTAAGACACTCTGTTCCCATTAAGACACTTCTATTCCCCACACTCGAATTCTCCAGGAATTATGTGTTGAGTGGTGGAACTCATCATATTGCTTTGCCTCGTTACTAAAGCGAGGAAATGAAAATATTAAATATTTCATTCCTCGAGTGGGAATAAAACCCACATCGGCCGGCCTCTTTCAGTTATATAATTCTGTGAAACTTACCTATTCAGTTACGAGTGCTGCAGTAGAAGGCTTAAGAAAATATGATTTTCCTATGAACCAATTTTAATTATTAGAAAAATACAAATTAAATCTAATCCATATAGTCTATTGTCTTCGATATTAGAAAAAAAGAATAATCTATCTAAATTTAACTTAACCCACGATTTAATTATTTAATGTTAGAATAATAAGTGTGTAAGTAAAATTTGTAAAAAATCCTTTCCCAATGGCGCCGTTTTCTGGGTCCCTCTCCTTGCGGCGCTCGGCGCCTATCAGACGGACGCATCCATACCTATATTATAAATTCGAAAGTAACTCTGTCTGTCTGTCTGTCTGTCTGTCTGTCTGTCTTTTACGCAATCAGGGCCAAACCGCTAATTGAATTATGATAAAATACTCATATAGAGATACTTGAGGGTCTTCGGATGAACATAGGTTACTTTTTTTTCTCATATTTGTAATATTGTTGATATATATTAATATATTAAAATACTTTTTAGTTTGACAGGCAATTTATTCTGCCATCTTAATAACAATTGATCGTTGCTAAGCAACGGTTTGCAAAGTTTCTTTGTGGTTATAAGAAAACGTCACCCAAAATGAGCTTGCTTAACGCATACATGGCGTGCGCATTATGAGGTACATAAAAACAATGTTTAATAAAAATATTGTTCTTTAAATAATGTTTAAAAAAGTCCGCGATGTATATCTCTGAAGGTTGAGCAAAAGTAATCAACCATTTTTATTAATTTACTTTATATTAATCGG